>CM048915.1:7567253-7847253 GCA_026686955.1 Epinephelus cyanopodus
TGTCTTGTTCTCCCCTTATATGGCCTACATGTGTGCATTCACACATGTACAGACGATGGAGGAAGGTGATGCGAGTGGTGCATTTAGAAATATTCATTCCGAGTACTGGGGTGCACTCTGGACCGTTCATAAATTCAGATTAAAGATTAACTTAGCCATTCATTCATTTATATAGAAATATAACACTCTGTGTCTTCGACCAATAGGCTCTCATTTTAGTGTAGGTCGTCAGACTGAATTTATGAACACACTATGTCAGGGCACTCACTCTCTGGGACCGTGAGTGTTACTTGAATAAGTAAACACTGACCTGACCAGCACGACCAGACTGGCCGACCCGTATGCTCTCACTCAGTGGATGTATGATTTGACAGGAAGCATTGTGGCTGATTGCTATGCCAATACAATATTCATATATATTGCTAACTCAGAAAATGTTTCCAACGGAATACAGCTGAAGGTTTCTGGGTGGAACACACACTTTTGGTCCACACTGTGATACCTGCAAACGCCATGAATTCTGTGCACCACTGCGTGTACCAGACAATGACACCTATATTGTGATGGTTTGGCATGAATACACGAGCCGTTACAGCCCAAGCGGTGGGATAAGTGTGGCGGTTTCTGTGCGATTTCTGGTTAGTCCTCATGTTTAATTAAAATATGTTGCACATTTTGCTTTGAACCTTCAGCCCTGCAGGTACTGTTTATAAAATTTAGTGCACAAAAACACATGCGTAAAAAACTGTTTGCTTGAATTCCATTTTAAAAACGGCCGATTCTGGAGCATGAGAGAATGCAGATTTATGTTCTCCCACCTCTGTCTGTGTGTGTGTCACCGAGCTGTTTCAGTAATGAAAAGTGGCCCATTTCACCCACGTGAAGAAAGCAGTGTGCGCTCACAGGGAGAGAAAGCTGACAGTGTGACTTTCCACAGAGGTCCTTCCTGCCCAGGGGCACAAACCAGAGTAAATGTCACAGTTTTCATCTCCCCCTGCATTGATCTCACACTCGGCTGTTCAAACGGCTACCGGACCCCTTTATGCCCTTTATGAAATCAATGCATTCCTCTGCCCACCTCATAAAAGTCCTGCAAATGGAAAGAAGGCTGGGCTCACACACAGAGACACACACAGGGGTCACAGCTGACTTTGCCAGACTTTTTTTATATGGATCATTATCTTAATTAATTTGTCAGGCTATTTGCTGACCCAAGAGCTGGAAGCCGAAATGGACTTCTCTCCCTCTTCTCCTCACCTGACCTTTCTCTATGTCTCTTTGCTTCTTCCCTTCTCTGTCTCTGTTGACTTTCTATTCTTTTCTTTTATGGCGCTCCACCCCTATCCCTCTGCCCTTCATTTACTATTTCTTTTCATTTCTCCATCGGTTTGTGTCTCTCCATTCTACATCACTTGCTTTTTTCCACAACCTTTCTACTTATTCAGACACCTCTAAGACTATTTAAGACCTTTTTATTGGCACCTGGAAGTAAATTTAAGACCTACTTAACAGCTAAAATAAAGAAACAAAAAGCTGGCAAAAGCAGCCTCTTTGCAAATGAATACAGTCAATGAAAGTGGAGAAAGTATTAACGGGCAGTTTAAGAGAAGGTACACTCATGCATTGGAACATTAAGTGCAATTACAGTGTGATTAGAAAAGCAGACAGGATGCATTTTGTACAAATAGACTTGCCATGCACACAGACACCTGCCATTACATGCTGGAAGAAACAAAATATGACTATTAAGTTGGTGTTTAAATCTGAATTATTTATTTTATGAGGAGTTTTAAAGAAGCAACCAGTGCCGTGACTCTCCATTCCACCTCTCTGGCTGTCCTGTTAAATTACAGTCTTGTTTTGCCTCTTAATACAGCTCTCGCACCTTTCTTCACCTTCTCCTCCTCTTCTTCTCAGAACTCCTTCCCCCGATCACCTCACCTCTCCTCTTTCCTCCCTCCCCTCTGCTCCCCCTCCTCCTGTAACAAGCTCTCTAAGGCTTGCCTGAGGCTTCACTGGCCTCCCTTCCACACTTGAACCATTCCTTACACACATGCACACACACACACACACACAGACACACACACACACACACACACACACACACACACACACACACACACACACACACACACACACACACACAGTGCAATACCACAAACTAGACCTCCAGACCTACACTCGACAGCCAATGGGAGAAAATAGAGTTGCACTGAAAATAAGAATCTCCATTGTTTTGCTGAATTATTCTTAACTCTGGTTCAAAAAGAAAAGAGAGGCTAACCCTACCCTGGTTTTAGGCTTAATTTTTTCAAGCTTGAGTCCTGTTTGCTCACCATTTCAACAATCCAGCCATCAGAATAAATGTTGGCATTGTCTGTTTCTGCAAACCACTGATATATTACATTTGTACGTTTTAATGTAGCGTAAAGTTTCAACACTGTGGTTAACATTTGATTTGGTTTAGGCACATAAAACACTTGGTTATATTTAGGAAAAGATGTTTAGGCCTAAAATACCTGCCTTTGGTGGCACAATCCGAACAGGAAACTCTGCAATGTCTCTGTAAACAAAGATCACTTTTTGTAGCACGATCCAAATTGGAAACACAGCAATGGGTCGCTACAAAACATCCACGTTTGGTGGTTAAAAAACTCCCTGGAAACACAGCAATGACTTGCTAAAAACAACAACTGGTGTGTTGTTTGTTGATCTCAAACAGTGGTTGTCAGATCGGCTATAACAAGTGCCACAGGGCAGGAAATACAGCCAGGTTGTACAAACAAAGACTGAAATGTCTCTACTAACCCTTGTATGTCTTTCCCAGTGAGACTTTTTGGGGATGTTGCCAAATCTTTGCAATACGTCTTTGCAATAAGCATTGTTAGGGATGAGGACCAAAGCTATGAAAATAAGGCCCAGGTAAGAAAACAAATGCAACAGCTAAGTAAGTTTTTTCCAATTCAAAAGTCATCCCTATACTTACCCATTTGCCAAAGCATACCATATATTAGATTTTTTTTAAAAGTATTTCAGTATAGTTCGAACATCAACTCACAGACAGGCCTATCAAAGTACATCTCATTGGTTTTGTCAAAATTGCACGTCCTTAGTATAATGCTTATTATTATTTTTTTCCTATAGAGAGTGTTCCTATCATATACTGTATCGTTATCATTGTTCATATCATTCTTAACAATTTGACAGCCCACCCATGGGCTATGTAAACAGCTGCTGTGTTGAAGTGGTTACTCATACTACACATACATGTAGTTAGATAACTAGGATTCTTGTGATTCATTTGATACAGACCATTTCAATATACAACAACCCCAGTAGGTACAATCAATGTCTTTGTCAGACTACAAACTAAAAAACAGTTATATAATATCTATGAAGCCATTGTAAATCACGATCAATAAAATGGCTCTGACACATTGGCAAAGGTCCAGATGATCCAAATCCAGTAAACTATTTAGTCCAATCACATTACTACATCCATAAAGATCCAAGGACTGCTATTCCATCATTTCAAATGTTCTGAGGCAATATCTCACAACAAAATCTGAACAAATAACTCCCATTACATGTAAATGTATTGCCAAAGCCCCATACAAAAATAGCTACTGCACTCTGATCTTCTGATGACAACCCCCTCGACCTAGTGGGCGTTTTTTATGCCCTCTCCAAAGCCTACAATAGCCAATGAGAGCCTGTGTTGAAAGGAAAGGCCTGCCCTCTTTTTCAGTTATTTTCTATGGTATTATTATATATACTTTAAATTTGGAGTAGGTGAGGCTCCATGCTATGGTCCCATTGTGATTTTCAGCCAGTAAGTCCCAATTTCAGTCATCTACAGGGATCTGTTTTCAAGAAAATACTTAAGAAAAACTTCCACTCCAGTGTGTTCAGTAGTACGTAAGTGATTCCGACTGTGATTCTGGGTAAAAATCCTTCAGTGTGTTACCTTTAAAAAGAGACTATGTAAATGCATGTACTCCAAATGGTTCAAGAACCATTTTCAGTTTACTTTGGGTATGCCTTAGATAGGCATTTTAGGCGAATTTTACAGAAATGGTAAGGGGGTTTTGTAAAGAGTAATAATATAATTAATAGTCATACTATTTCGGTAGAAGAAATCATAATATTACACGAAAAATGCTGTAATTTATGAGAAAATGTAATATGTGAAAAATTGTAAATTTACAAAATTTATTCACAATTAATGACTTTTTTTCTTGAAATAAAATGACTATTTTTATTGAATTCTGATTTGTTCTAGTAATTTTGTTTTTTGTAAAGTTCTTCCTCAAAATCACAACTTTATGCCCATAATATTATGACTTTATTCTCAAATTCAAAATTTTCTCAATGTGGCTCCAATACTCTGTCGTAATAAAGTATTCCAATTCTAAACCTAAACTTTAAGTCTGACTTCAGTAAGCCAGACGTAAGAAATCCTGATTTCCTAGTTCAAGAAGTTGATTCTATGTTTCAGTCATTTTCACCCGATGACAAAAAGGTTGACATTGTCATATTCTGTGACATTCAAATGCTATGATTTTCTATCTATCCTAATTTATTTTTAGAGCTGTAATTCAGCTGAAACAAGAACATCTCCTGTAGCCTCCATGCATGTGACATTTCATATAGAGAGCTGATCTGCATTTTGTTGCACATAACATTTTTCGGGTACATGTAGGGTTTTCCCAAAATATGTCCATGATCAAAGAGCTGCAATAAGGACTTTTTCAAAGATGAGAAGACATTGACCTGCTCTGTGCTATCTGAGCCATTACCCCTAAAGAACACTGTGAGAAATATATCCATTGTCTCCACTGCATTTTACTCTGCTAAATATGAATAAGTGCAAATATACGTGTTTTGTTTTTTTTTTAAATTTGAATACGTGAATTTCTGTCTTGGATTGTGTGAGTAGCAGTGCAGTATTACGGCTGCTGCTGTATGGCCAAGGCTACGGAAGTGACACCCAGGCTCCCACACAACCTCCTCCGGCTGTGTATGTGTGTGTGCTTTCACCTGAGTATCTCTCAGTGTGCGTGTGCACAGTGTTTGAAAATGTGTGCGACTCTAGGGTCACTTCTAGGTCACGGCGAGGAGGAGGAGTGCTCTTGTGGTGATTTATGGCTCTCGCAGCACTGTCAGGCAGGCCCTATTTTCCCAGAGGTCTTTGCAACAGGAGCCAAAATAACACTCCTTTTCCTCTACACCTCTGCCTCTTTCCTGCCAGCCAGCCAGCCAACACCCTCTCCACCCTGCCCCCCCTGCCTCCCTCTGCTGCTCCTTATTATTTTCTTCCAGTCACTCATTTCCTGCTTTACATTCAGGGATGTAGTGGAGGGTAAACCTGCCTAAACTCAGTTCACTCACCTTTCTATTTGTAGAAAAGAGTTTGTCTGGACTCAAGTAATTCTGTGTGGCCTCAATTCTTAGAGTACATCACAAGTTGTGTGAAAGTGATGGAAGTCATTTGAGGATTACATCATTGCAGGTCTAATTTTGTGGTGCTGTAACAATCTGTCAAGCTCTGACTAAGAATGTGTTTCCAAATTTACTGCTTCCACATTTGTCTTGTGTCATGTGATCCTAATCTCTGCTACATCTTAAGACTTACTGTGCATTTCAACCCACTAGTGGTGAGATCTAAGGATAGCAGTGTCCGTCAGTTATCTGTCAGTCACAGTGTTTGTCCAACACTTTGGTCCCGAAAGATATTCCCAGACTACTGGTCAGACTGATATGACATTCAAAAGTAGAGGTCTTCACAGGTCCATGTGGTCCCTTGTTACTGACTTGACCAAGGACTCAAGTCTGGCTGAGTTATATTCAGACAAACTGGTGCCTCATCATGGTGCTGCCAATTTTGGTAGCACCACTGTGTCTTCTTCAGCGTCAAAGAGAGCAAAGACGAACAGGCACACACATTCAACAAGTGAGCAGTTCTCATGGAATAATTGGTTGAACAGGATCAATCGACCAACCATCATTTATTTGTAATTATACAAAGTCTTATTTTGCGTCTTCTTACATTGTTGGCTGCTGCTTCATAATCATCCATGTTTCCTGGATTGTTCTGATAAGCCATGATTTCTACTTGTGGTCGTATAGTCACATCCTCTGAACACGGGCAGCAACTCCATCCTGCAGCCCCCTCTGAATGGCGTATAGCAGTTATCAACAGCAGGAACAGAGCAGCACCTCACATTCCCACTGACACACCAGCCCTTATTCACATAAAGCATACGCCTTCTCTCTTTGTCTTGCTCCTCTGTCAGGTCAGCATATTGAAAAAAGATTCAATGAAATCTCAATCAAAGATTATTACAGCTCCTGATAACTGATGCAGTATGGAGGTCGTTACGTTTATTTTCCAACACCTGTATAATGGCTAGCAGGATTCTAGTTCAGCTGGTGCCCATAGTTCTCCATGTTTGCTTGATGTTTACTGATGTTTACATAACAATAAAACAAAACAAAAACAACCTGGCTAGCTGGCAGCTTACTACAAGTCAGCAGGAGGACAGTTTACAGACTGGTGAGTTGATTTCCTCAACCTGATGAAAGCAAACCACTAAAAATACCATCAAGCACTGACAGAGAGGCAACAAGAAACATCCACACCTCTGATTTAATATCACCTCAGGAACAACAAAAGAATACAGATATCTCTTAAAGTTACAAATATAAACATTACAAAATAAAAATGTATATAATACTTTTTTTTCTAAAGTACAATTTCTGCATCCATCACATGTAACAAAATATAAGAAAATGCGACAAATCCAGCTCTTCATTTAAGCCAAAGAGCTCAAGTGTGGTAAGAATATGAATCCAATATATATCCAAAATAGTATTAAAAAGTCTTTATGTTGTAACGTTAAGTAGTGCTGGGCAAAGCAGTCATTTAGATGCTACTGAATCACTAAAATCAGTTCATTAAAAAGATTTGTTCAAAAGATTCGTTCACGTAACTGCCCTGACTGTGTACTGAGAGTCCGACTCAGTTTCTCTCCGTTGCTGCTGCTGCGTCTGCCCTGCACTGGTGAGTCTCATTACTGGCCAGCCTAACGTTTTAAGTTTTAAGTATCTGGAAACTAAGTCTGTTAAAACAATGGGGAGGTGTGTGATTGTGTTTATGTGGCTTGACTCCTGGCTACATTCACCGTTAGCTTGGAGAAAACACTCCCTATGAAAGTGTATCGCTGAGAGGATTTGAATCACTCAGGAATCAAGGTTACGTCGTTCACCGAGTGATTTGTCATGCACTAAGTAGTCCCTCTCTGCATCCTGGCTGCCTTGCGACTCGCGAGTGATTCATCGTATGCACGGACCGAATCGGCAGTTTCACTCCCGGCTTGCATGCTCGCTGCTGAGCTCAACTGAACTGAGAAATGAACGAATCAGTTCCGGAAGGGATTCAGTTCAGTATGTTCACTCAACAGATTCGTTCTTTTGAACGATTCGTTTGCGAATGACACAACACTAATATTAAGAAATATCTGTCTTCTTTTGTTCCTGATGCAACTGTGGTGCGTGGGGTGTGGCATTGAAATTGACAACACCCACTTGTGGATTCATCATTGAAAAGGTTTAAAATCCTGTTTATCTAATTGTCCAATGAGAACTGCTCGCCTGTTGTAGGTCAACTATTTTTGCATGTGACTGTTTGTCTTTGCTTTTTTTGTCTCTGATGAAGACGCAGTGGTGTTGAGACGTTAGTCTGTTTGCACTATAAAAGGCTGTAAACTGATCAGTGTGTTCCAGTCCTTTATTCTCCCTTGGAAGGTCTCTGTCCTTGGGCTGAAAGGCACCTGATTTGGCCACATGCTGTTGGACGACTTACAGGAAATGCTGAGGGTCTTGGAATAAGATCAGATTGAGTTTCTTTTTTTCCTATTTTTTTTGAAAATTAATTTGCCTGTGTCGAATAAGTTTTTCATGGCTCAGATTAGATCCCAACCTCTAACGCATTGTCCTTGTGATTCCTAAAAATTTTGCTGACCCTCTGACCCTCTGTCTGGTACTCACGTGAGGTCAAGGATAAAATTTTCATGACAAAGTCAAATGAAAACTGATCTACATAATTCAATGTAATTTAAAGTTGACAGAGCCAACTCAAAAGGACTGAAGCCCAAACCATCAAGGTTGAAACTTAAGTGCACTGACCATGACATCTGCATAACTGTTCTTTGGGGTACTGACATGAGGCATCCTCAACCAAATAAGAGGCTCAAGACCTCCCAAAATGTCACCTTGAGGAGGCTAAGCTGATAGGTCAAGATAAAGCAGATGACTGTGGTACTTTGTCATTTTGCTGCTTTCCAGTTAATGCTGATACAATTGCCCATGTCCCACCTGCAACGGCATGGATACTAGGCGCAGGTCCGCGCGGAGACTAAAAGCGGATGTCTGCAAGCCCTGTGCTCAGATTTTACGACCATGCAGACTCTGCTCTGTGCACCAGTGTCACTCAAAAGACTGCTTGACATGTATTTTTCACATCGCCATGATAGAAACGTGCAAGAATTGGGGGTAATGTAGTGTTTCACGGACATTTTTATTGGAAACTACAATGTGGAAGTGCGCTCAACGCTCCGCTTATAGTGCGCCCGAGTCTGTGAGCACCTTAAATTAAAACTCTCGGCACACACTGCAACACAATCAAATAGATGCGCAACTCAGAGCATCAGAAGTGTCTCTGACACCAGATTCAGATCGGCTCTGAGTGTGCTCGGGGCTCATTGATGGTGTTAGTTTTGAGTTTAAGGCCTCCCCCAAAAAAACGGAAAAAAAGCGCAGAAGCATCAATTTTTTTTTTTCATAATAGAAAATAGTTTTTTTTTCACGATAGAATAGTTTTGGTTAAGTCAGTTTTCACACCTGATCCAAATCATGAGAATACATGAGCAGTACTGGAGACCAACTCAAGACATTGGCGTGGTTTGTTGATCCATGTCCTAGCACAGAACATAGTGTTCACACTATTAAAATTAACTAATAAAATTAACTGGACTTTGTGGTCAAGTCTACTCAGAGCTGATCCCAGTCCCCTGATGTGAAAGCCTCCTTGGACGATTGGTCTTTGTACTTGTGAAAACACAATTTATTTTGGATAATATGATTGTCCTTGTTATAATAATTACCTCAGATTTCCTAGTTTATGTAACAAGCTGTGAATCTACACCACTCTTGAGTTAAATTATTCTATACTCTCTCTTTTTTCTCCTCTCTTCTGCAGTCTCCTCCCAAGTCATCCTCTTGTTTTTGAGAGCATGTCACTCACCAGGTCGCTAACGCTCTTCAAGGGTCCTTCATATCAGATGACTATTAAAAAGCCCTTGACTCTGCACTCTGGCATTACCTGTTGCAATCTCCTCATTTATTTTCAGCAGCAGATTCCTCTCACAAATCAATATTGGCGGAAGACTGCGGGCCACATGAAGGAAATGAGTGACAGAAGTAATAATTACCATCTATCATCAAGACATAGATGTTGAAAGTGTAATGAAAATGTGTGAGGAAACATCATCTCGGCAAACCATTTCACATTACCAATTCCAAAACAAAAAAAAAAAAAATCACCTACACAAACAAAATAATTTCCTTTCTATTTTGGCTCCCATGACTGATGTGTTGCATTGACCCCGGGTACTGTGCCCCCATTCCGCAATACTTGGCTAACTCCAGCCTTATTAATTACCTCATTAGCAAATGAGAGGAAGGATAATGGAAGGCTGCATTTGCCGGGCACAGTGAGGTCGATGGAAAGCATGACGGTCAGCATCTGAAAGCCCAGGCAGCATTAACCTTTGCATTTATTCAGAAGAAGGGCCTGTCAGAGGAGTGAGAATTTAGACTCTGATGATGGACGCCGACAGATCAGTGAGTATCAGTGGTCACGCTTAATGAGATGACACCAGGAAACGCTTTCCCTCCAGATATGTAGCACTTGATAAAACTTCATTAATTTACTTGTCCTTTCCTCTACTAATTAAGAGCATAATTAACCACTGGATAAAAGCTATTTTGCCCTCGTCACATACTGAGAACTGACTGCATAATTTATAAATGTAACAATGGTAGAATGCATGAATATGTAATTTGTTTTCATAGCTGCTTTGGAAACGTGATTGTTACATGACTAGACATTAACAACAGAAAAAAAAGAAAAAAAAAAATCAATCTCAACTTCATGACTGCCAATACTGCTCTTACTTTGATCATTATATTATCCGTGACAATGGAAGAGTGCACTGGTGTTAAATATAATATGCAAACCTCATAACATTTTTAAGAAACAGCAACCAATATGGTCCTTTCTTTGAAAGAAATGTTATTTCTGGACAAAAACAGATTGGAAATAAAATTCTACAAATTGATTCCTGATTTTCAAATGTCGATCTCCATAGAGTCCACAGAGCCAAGCTCACCTTTTTGCGTAGTAGTATAGACTCATCCATAATGCAGAGCTCATCCCGTATTCCAAATGTGATGGAGCCTGACAATCTGATGGTGAGCCCTCCATGGATGAGGCTTATGGAATTCTTTTGTAGGTGGCATTTGCTTCTATTACCTATATAAACTACATTGGGCCATATAGAGATACTCAAACAGGGTTTTCCTCCACTGGCTTAAAGCAGAGCTCCAATCATTGTCAACCTGGATCCCATTTTCCAATAATCATAATCGGTTCCTACTAAAAATGTAATGTCCTTCACTTTATTGCTTCTCTAGTCATTCTGCAATACAATCAAAATGAAAGACTTCAAATCAGTCCATGTTACGCAGATCCCAGCTGTAAATGACCTTTAACATTACCCACAGTATTGCTGTAAACGTGTTTTTATGTTTATTTGGGTATATTCTTTAAAGCCAGGCTTTTATTGTCTTTATTTAGAGCAGACGTCAAATTGTGCTTTTATTTTGAAAGCGCCTCGCCGAAAACACGGGTTTACGATCTTCTGTCGGTAGCAAGAAAGTGTGTCAACAGAACTCAACATGTGTCTGTTAAGTGAAAAGCGTGTCTGCTAAAAGGAAGAAAGCGTTTGTCTCATGAGCACCTGGCTGATAAGGGCACAAGGTTTGTTTATCGCCCGTCATGTGTTGTGGAGCGTTAGGCTCAAAGTTTCATACCTTCAGTGCTCTTTATAATGTGTTTAAGTTACCGCTTGCACGAGTGCTAACTAGCATTAGCTGGCCTACCGTGTCGGTCTGTCGGGCCGGTTGTCATAAACAGAGCTCCGGTTACTTCTTTATTTGCTCTGCTAGTGTAACAGAAGGTATTTGTGTGTATTGTGTAGCATTTCATGCGGTTAAAAGGCAATGTGTGATTAAAAATGATCGGTTAAAATGTTTTATTTTCTGTTAAATATTATAAATACAATGCACTCCTTAGGAGCTTGTCATTCAGTTAAAATGTGCATATTATTCATGATTGTTACATCAGTCGTGTTAGTAGCAGTTAAAATATACAGAAAAAACAGTATTTCATTTCATTGTGTAAAACCTGTAAGGCTAATATACAGAAGGATAATGGTATGTATTTCTTGTTTTTCTGTCTCATAGCTCTTACGGTGCTACATTGTGTTTTACGGCGTTACACAACGTTCCAAGGTGTATGTGATAAAAAATGGTTCCTGGAATAAAACACTGTGAAGCATCAGTTTGAGAGTATGACCATCATTCAGCTGGGGATGCTACAGTAAGAGCTTGACCTCATCAGGCCCATCACACCTCTGACCAAGGACAACTGCAGAGGGACCTGATGTGATGGTCAAGGATCGTGGTACCTGCTCAACATGGAAGCATCGTCAACAGCACCTCCAGACGACAAAGACTCCGAACAGACGACGGACAAGGACAACGGACAGGAGGATCTTCGTCGCTGGTCGACTACGGATTCCTACGGAGAAGATGCTTGCTTTTAATAAAGAGGAGGCCCACAAAAAGGAAAAAAGGTTGGCTCACGTTTATGAACAATGGAAGGTCCAGGCACGCAAAGCTAGAAAACAGCTAAAGTTGAACATTCCTGAGCGTGACATTGCAGCTCTAATAGACACATTAGAAGAAGGAAAGGACAGTTGTGTACAAATGTAAATCAGAGCACATGCCACACCAACTAGTGAGGCAAGACGTCGTATTGACGCCTGTGAGGCAGTTACAAGGGACATTGTTAAGATTGCATATGAGAGGATATCAGGTATTGATGGAGACTTTGACAGTGAAACGGTAGGGCAACGTCTTCATGAGCTTCTTAAAAGAGACTATGCTCGCTCCATCTACGGTTCCACAGCTTCACCTTTAAGTCAACACTCAGAAGGTTCCAGCCAACACTCTGTCATAGCAGCAAAAAGAGCAGATGCTGCAGCAGAATTAGCAGCAAAGGAAGCAGAGTATGAGGTGTTATTGAAGGAGGAGAAACAAAAGGAAAGGATTCAGCTCTTAGAGGAGCAACAGAGGAAAGAACTTGAAGCTCAAAAACGTGAGTTAGAAAGATTAAAGGCAGAAAGGGACATTAGAGCTGCACAAGCAAGACTGGTGGTCTACAACCAGGAAGTGATGCGGGAGGATAGTGTCTGCTCTGTCGACCACAACACTGGAGGGCAACAGTATGTCTCTCCACAGCAACCTCTGTCCTCAGCTCCCATCCAGCAGCCCACTAATGTTCTCAATGCAGCCTCACCTCCACAGACAGATGTGTCATATCTTGCTCGAGCAGTCCAAGATACTATAGCCATGAATAGGCTCCCAATGCCAGAACCATCTGTATTCACTGGTGATCCTATCCAGTTCATTGAGTGGAAGGCGTCCTTCACCTCCCTCATAGACAGGAAGAACATTGCTTCAGCTGACAAATTGCATTATCTGAAGAATATGTGGGGGGTCCAGCTCGAAGGACACTTGATGGCATATTTTACAGAAATGATGAAGAGGCATATAGAGATGGTTGGAACCGTCTCAACCAAAGGTATGGACAGCCTTTTGTCATACAGAAAGCATTCAGGGAAAAACTAGCAAACTGGCCAAAGATTCATCCAAAAGATGTGAGGGACTGAGAGCATTTGCTGATTTCCTGTGTTCATGTCAGGAAGCTATGCCTTATGTTAAAGGCTTGGATATTTTAAACGACTGTGAAGAAAACCAGAAACTTGTTCAAAAACTACCTGACTGGACAGCATCACAGTGGAACCGCAAGGTCACTCAAGTCATGAGAGATGATCAAGAGTTTCCTACCTTTCAAGAGTTTGTCTTCTTCATTGTAACGGAGGCAGAAATTGCTTGTAATTTACTTCATTCCATGCACTCCACTCCTCAGGGACAAACACAGAGAAACACCACCAGAAAGAAAGAAAGTCTAAAAGTGTTTTTCACACACAGACAGTTACAGAGACTGAGACACAAGGACAGTTAAAAACAAGTTCAGGGCCATGTGTGTTTTGTCAAGACAGTAAACATCAACTTCATCGCTGTCCTGAGTTCAAAGGGAAGGCTCTGGAGGAGCGACGGGAATATGTGAAGGAAAAGAAACTTTGCTGGCTGCCTGAAGTCAGGCCATAGCGCAAGGACTGCCGCAACAGACATTCATGCAACAAATGTAAGGCGAGGCATCCCACGCTTCTCCATGACGACAACTACACCAAGGCCAAACCCTCATCGGTCTCAAATCAAAGCACCACAGAGGAAACAGCAACCACAATGTCTCTCAGCGTGACAACTAAAGAGCCATCTACCAACACTTCAATGATCGTGCCAGTGTGGGTTTCTTCTGTCAACAATCCAGGTACAGAAAGACTTGTTTATGCATTACTTGATACCCAGAGTGATACAGTCTTCATTGACCAAGAAGTCAGCAATAGTTTACAGACTGAAACACATCCTGTAAGACTGAAACTAACGACAATGACAGGAAAGGATGCATTAATGCATAGTCAAAAAGTGTCAGGTTTGAGAGTGAGAGGTTACAGCTCCGCAATCCACATAGATCTCCCTCCTGCTTACACCAAGGACTGTATACCAGTAAATCGAACACATATTCCTACCTGCGACACGGCACGGCACTGGAATCATCTCATCAAAATAGCAGATGAAATCCCACCACAGCTGGAGTGTGAAGTCGGTCTGCTGATCGGCTACAATTGCTCAAGGGCACTGGCACCACGGCAGGTAATCCTTGGAGGAGACAGTGAACCGTATGCAGTTCAGACGGACCTGGGGTGGAGTATCGTAGGCTGTTCATCACCTCACCACAACTCACCAAGCATCACAAACATGTGCCACAGAGTTGCGGTCAGAGAGCTTCCTCCGGTGACCCCAGCAGAGGCACTCAGGGTCCTCGAGTCAGACTTTAAAGATGCAAATAAAGATTCAAAGACTGTGTCTCAGGATGACATCCGCTTCCTGGATGTGTTAAAGGAAGGAATCAAAAGAAACATTCATGGACACTACGAGATGCCACTCCCCTTTAAAGAGAGACCCTATCTCCCTGACAACAAACAACTGGCAATGGTACGGCTCAGTCACCTTAAGAGAAGGCTGGCGAAAGATGACAAGTACAAAGAACATTATGTGAAGTTCATGAATGAAATCATTGAAAGGGGTGAGGCAGAGGAAGTTCATGATCAAGGGAAGGAAGGAGAGAAATGGTACATTCCTCACCACGGAGTGTATCACTCGAACAAACCTGACAAACTCCGTGTGGTTTTTGATTGCTCGGCTAAGTACAGGGGGACTAGCCTGAATGATCATCTCCTGTCAGGCCCAGATCTGCTGAACAGTCTGAACGGCGTGCTTCTCAGATTCAGACAGCACCATGTTGCACTGATGTGCGATATTGAAAAAATGTTTCACCAGTTCTATGTGTATGAAGCTGACAGAGACTATCTACGTTTCCTCTGGTGGAAAGACAGTGACTTTAATGCAGAGCCGCAGGAGTTCAGAATGAAAGTGCATCTTTTCGGTGCTGCGTCATCACCAGGATGTGCCAACTACGGACTGAAACAACTTGCAACGGACAATGAGAGTGAGTTTCCCCTTGGCTCACAGTTCATCATGAAAGACTTTTATGTTGATGATGGTGTCACTAGTGTAAAAAACGTGAGTGATGCTATTCAAGTTGCACAGGAAGCACGGAAACTCTGTGTGCTGGTGGATTAAGACTGCATAAGTTTATGTGTAATGACAAATCTGTGCTGGAGAGCATACCTGCATCTGAGCGTGCTGCTGAAGTGAAAGCGTTGGACTTGGCCTTCAAGGATGTGGCATTAGAGAGAGCCTTGGGGATCCACTGGCACATTGAATCTGACACCTTCAGATTTCGTGTTTGCTTGAAGGACCAGCCAGCAACACGACGTGGTCCTGTCGACGGTTTGCCTCCCTTTACGACCCGCTGGGGTTTGTTGCCCCTTTCTGCTCATGGGGAAAAGAGTGCTCCAGGAAATGTGCAGGCACGGCACAGGCTGGGACGATCCCCTTCCCAGTGAACTGCAACCAGTGTGGGAACGCTGGAAGAATGATCTTGCAAACTTGGAGAAACCATACCACACGCTGTACGTGCCTCCTGGTTTCGGACGAATGGTGAGAAAGGAGTTACACCATTTCTCTGATGCAAGTACATGTGGTTATGGACAGTGTACATATTTGAGACAAGTGAATGAAAATGGAAATGTTCATTGTGCTCTGGTTATGGCAAAATCCAGAGTAGCTCCGATCAAGGTCACGACAGTTCCTAGGCTAGAGCTGGCAGCCGCTGTCGTGTCAGTCACAGCAAGCAACACTCTCAAGGAGGAGCTTGGTTTGTCGGATGCTGTTGAATATTTCTGGACTGATTCAAAAGTGGTCCTGGGATATATCAACAATGAAGCACGTCGTTTTCACACCTTCGTGTCAAATCGGATACAGAAAATTCACCTCAACTCATCTCCTCAGCAATGGAGATATGTTGCAACTAATGACAACCCCGCAGACATCGCATCCAGGGGATCAAGCGCAGAGGAGATTCTCACATCAAGCTGGTTTAAGGGACCTCAGTTCTTGTGGGAGAAGGAGATACCTCCAGCTTCAGATGTCAGCGCAGAAATACAGATTGGAGATCCTGAAGTCAAAAGGATTCAGACTCTAAACACACAGACACGGGAACAGCTGAGTCTCTCAGACCGCTTGTCAAAGTTTTCTTCATGGTCAAAGGCAATCCAAGCTGTAGCTCGTCTCATTCGTCGTGTCAGACATGACAAGTCAACAGGCCACAGCACTGTACAAGAACGAGAAGACGCACGCTGCGTTATCATAAAAGACTTACAGAGACAAGTGTATCCAGCAGAGTTAAGATCACTCCGTGAGACATCTCAGCTTCACTCTCAGAGTAAATTGTTTCAGATGGATGCTTTTCTTGATCAGATGGACTCCTCAAGGTGGGAGGAAGACTAAAAACGCATCACTCCCTACCTCACTGAAGCATCCAGTAATCCTCCCAAAGAGTCACCCCATCACCAAAACAATCATTGCTCATTGTCACGAGAATGTCCAACATCAAGGAAAAGGCTTGACTATTAATGAGATCAGATCAAATGGGTACTGGATTCCAGGAATCAACAGAGCTGTGGCAGGCATCTGCATCAATGTGTTACATGTCGAAAACTCAGAAGATTCACAGAGGAACAGAGAATGGCAGATTTGCCTTCTGAGCGTGTGGATCCTTCACCACCTTTCACCTATTGTGGGATGGACTGTTTCGGTCCGTTTTTCACCAAACAAGGACGCAAGTACAAAAGAGATACGGCCTGCTTTTCACCTGCCTCTGCTGTCGAGCTATCCACATTGAAATGTTAGATGACATGTCGACAGATGCCTTCATAAATGGACTTCGTTGTTTCATTGCAATAAGAGGAGCAGTGCGAGATATAAGATGTGATCAAGGATCTAACTTCATTGGAGCTAAAAATGAAACTGAGTGAAGCTCTCAAGCAAGTGGATGCTAATCGTCTCAAAACGTTTTTGGGCTGAGAAGCAGTGTGATTTCAGTATGAACGCTCCGCATGCAAGCCACGCTGGGGGCGTGGGAGAGACAGATCCGAACAGTGAGAAATGTTCTACGCTCCACTCTTCACCTTCAGCAGGCAGGCTGGATGATGCCTCTCTACGGACGTTCTTTTATGAGGCAGCAGCTATTGTGAACAGTCGTCCGCTCACAGTTGACAACTTAAACGATCCAGATAGTCCAGAGCCGCTAACGCCGAATCACCTGCTCACCATGAAGCCCACTGCAGCCTTACCACCTCCTGGAGATTCATCAGAGAGGATATGTATGCTCGCAAAAGGTGGCGTCGTGTTCAGTACCTTGCAGAGCAGTTTTGGGGCCGGTGGAGAAGGAGTATGTTTACAACATTGCCACCAGACAACGTTGGCATACTCCAAAGAGAAACCTCAAGGTCGGTGACATCGTGATGGAAAAGACAGAAGATCAGCCTCGCAACGAGGGAAGTTGGCTAAAGTTGTGGAGACAGTGACTGATAAAGATGGGCTTGTGAGAAGAGTCAGGATTCGTGTTGGAGACCAGAATAGGAAAGGAGGGACAGCGTACAGGCAAGCCATCCATCGTTGAACGTCCAGTGCAAAAGCTGATCCTGCTCCTAGAGACTGTTTAACTGCAACTCCTCTCTCCACAACTATATCCTTTACAGTAAAGGAGTTTATGGTCACTCTTTATTGCATTGAAAATCAAAGGTCACATTTGTTTAGAAATCATTCTTGCTTTACATCTAATAAGGGGGATGAAAACCAGTAATGATTTGGTGGGAGTGTAAATGACCTTTAACATTACCCACAGTATTGCTGTAAACGTGTTTTTATGTTTATTTGGGTATTCTTTAAAGCCAGGCTTTTATTGTCTTTATTTAGAGCAGACGTCAAATTGTGCTTTTATTTTGAAAGCGCCTCGCCGAAAACACGGGTTTACGATCTTCTGTCGGTAGCAAGAAAGTGTGTCAACAGAACTCAACATGTGTCTGTTAAGTGAAAAGCGTGTCTGCTAAAAGGAAGAAAGCGTTTTGTCTCATGAGCACCTGGCTGATAAGGCACAAGGTTTGTTTATCGCCCGTCATGTGTTGTGGAGCGTTAGGCTCAAAGTTTCATACCTTCAGTGCTCTTATAATGTGTTTAAGTTACCGCTTGCACGAGTGCTAACTAGCATTAGCTGGCCTACCGTGTCGGTCTGTCGGGCCGGTTGTCATAAACAGAGCTCCGGTTACTTCTTTATTTGCTCTGCTAGTGTAACAGAAGGTATTTGTGTGTATTGTGTAGCATTTCATGCGGTTAAAAGGCAATGTGTGATTAAAAATGATCGGTTAAAATGTTTATTTTCTGTTAAATATTATAAATACAATGCACTCCTTAGGAGCTTGTCATTCACTTAAAATGTCATATTATTCATGATTGTTACATCAGTCGTGTTAGTAGCAGTTAAAATATACAGAAAAACAGTATTTCATTTCATTGTGTAAAACCTGTAAGGCTAATATACAGAAGGATAATGGTATGTATTTCTTGTTTTTCTGTCTCATAGCTCTTACGGTGCTACATTGTGTTTTACGGCGTTACACAACGTTCCAAGGTGTATGTGATAAAAAATGGTTCCTGGAATAAAACACTGTGAAGCATCAGTTTGAGAGTATGACCATCATTCAGCTGGGGATGCTACACCAGCAGGCAAAAAATGTGTGCAACAGTAGTAAAGTAGTAGCTACGCAGTAATGGCCAATAAGCAACCATTAAGTTACGTCAGTTAGATAGAATGAAAGAGCAGTCAGCTAACATACATTAGTACTGTCACTTTTTAAAATGCCAATTTCTGTAAAGCCCAATATTTTTTTTTTGACTTGCATGAGTTCATGACTTTGTTCTGGTGCAGCTTTCCTCTGTGAACATTTAAAATGTATTATGTACACAAAAACAACTCACAAATCAAACACATCACCAAGAGAATCAGCAATAACAATCAGCTTTTTTTCTGCTTCATACCCATGGACACACCTGTTCCTGTTGTTTCCATGTTATACGGACAAAAAGTGCCTTTGTTTGAAGGCCATTCCATGTATCAATTGAAATAACCCAGTTCTTAGTAGTATCAAAACTTCTCCAAACAAATGATACATGCATTTGATCCTTTTTGTACCCAGATCTAGAAAAAAATCACTATTTGTATGGTTCTGCACACAGCCAATAACCTCAAAAATTCTTTAGTTTAATGCGACATGTGAACTACAACCCATATGACCTGTGGTGTGATGAAGTTGAATGCAGTGTATTCAATAGAGTTGGTAATTCATCGTGCTGAGATGACATCCAAACGTTCAGCACTACTCTAAAATGACAAGAGACAATGCACACCTGTGGCGTCTGGTGCAACCCAGAAGTCGTCAAACCACAGCTTGGTCAGTGATATCCGTGACAGACACCAAAACCTACCCTTTCCGAGCAGTATGATACACCAATTTGATAATAGTTGATAATACCACCAGACATAAATATGAGGCGTTTTACTGACATTGTGTATTTATTTTGAAAAAGACTGTGTGCACCTATTGAGCATAAATTGTACATTTCCTGTGAAAAGTGTATTTTTGAAAAGACACAATGCATGTAGCTCGTGTAAATTGACCTGGCATCCCAGAACGTCAACAACAGATGCACCCAGGATGCCTAGTGCTGCATATGTAGATGTCAAGTCCACTAAGCAAGTAGTCATGTGTGACGAGTTTGGGGTGAGGATATGTTGTCTGGTAGCAGCTTAATGCTTCCATTTATATGATGAGTATAGAATAAAGTAGGGGGGAAAAGGTATCAAGTGAAGTAGTCTGTTGGAATTCGTTTCACTTTAAGGGTACTGGAATTGGTACTGGTATCATAGTTTTTCAAACGCTACCTGGCCCCAATCAGAACTGTTTCAATTTAAATGTAAACACTGCCCGTCATTAATTTTTCATTAGTTATTCAAGGATGCTGCAAAAATACATAAGACATAAGCTTTAAATCACAGATGTTTGGTTGTAATAAATCAGTAAAAGGAAAACAGTGGGAAAGCAATTTCAAAACAATGGTTTTGAGGTTGGAACACTTGTTTCCTAAGTTTGATGTAAACTCACTACTCCTAAAATCAATCCAGAGTTTAAGGAACAAAATGGTCAATTAAGTGAATTCAGCTTGAACTGACAGCAATTACCATGCCCTGTCGCATATTACTGAGATGGCACTGTGCAGGCATATAAAATGACCAGGGGACCGTACATTTCTCTAAAGCCCATTAGGTAATTGGGGCTGGTGGTGGTTAGGGAATTCCAGTGACATTGCTGTTCCAGATGGGATAAAATTCATGGTGGTGCTCAGGTAATAATTACAATCATTCAGCCTCCCTCAGTGATAGTAAAGTCATCCAGAGATGGCTCGTTGTATGAAGGCCAACTGAGTGTTACGACAAAATTAAAATGATTCCATCCAATACTTCTATGACCCTTGAGGATAAGTACCTCAGAGGATGGAGGACACACCACTTGAAAGCCCTCATGGAGATAGTCATATTTTATTGCTTAGGTGATTTCAAGTTGTATATCCACACATTCACTTAGATAGAAAGTAATTGAAAACATATGACAGGTTTTTGGCTTCACGTGTATTCACTGAAAGACTGTAACAATAGCATAATAAACCAATGCAGAGGTTCTTTTTCTAACGGTAATTAAAGTTTCCTTGCCGCATGGAGGTGGTCCAACCTTAGCACTGGTGCTCTCAAAGTTCAGAAGTGAACAAAGGATCAAGTGTTGGTGAAAATTTGATTAAACAGGGGCTGTTATGGGATTATGAAGGGTCACCTGTCTCCACTTAATTGCCATCTTGGGTAGGTTTTAATCTTCCGTACCAGTGGAAGTCAACGGGAAAAGGAGCAACCCTAGAACAACGTGGGGCTAATTTCACTGCCAGAAGAAGAGATGAGTTCCCTCAATGGACAGTCAGGGGCCTTATTACCTTAACGCCCCTCAGTAATGAAGCATGAAACTCATTCAGCACACACACACATACACACACGTACCTGATACAGAGCAGTAATTACTGTCCCCTGCCCCTGCTTTCCCCTGCTATTTGAATGTGTTAGCAGTCACCGCAAATATTCAGCAGATGCAGATGAGACGCATGGCATATTCCTGAGGCCACGGCCCTGGCATTACACTTTAATGGACACACTTAAGCTTCAGTTTGACAATGAGAGCATATTTTCATTCCCTCCATCCCTCCCCGCATCATTTTTTCTTTCATTTCTTTCTCTCTATCTCTGCCTTTCCTTTCTTCCTGCAGACATGAAGCCGCTGAGCCCAGACAGCCAAGGTGATCTTGACTGAGGCCAATTAGCCCCCCCTCTGCTCAGGCTGAGCTTCACAATGGAAACGCTTGGGGAGAAAAGCAATAGGTTTACTCTCTAAACATGCCTGGCATAAGGACAGAAATCAATAGGCACTCGTGTAATTCACTTTGCGGCAGATAACTGGGGGTGGGGGGGGTGGGGGGAGGGAATTAATGAGCCTCTGACCAATGAGACGAGGAGAATAGACACGGGCCAAGCCTCATCAGGGCTTTGCCAGTGCTCCATGGCAGGCAGATAGAGGGCTAGAAGGGTAGAGACATACTGGACTGAACAATACTGCATTTCACTAATGCTACTTGACTTAATTATTATTAATTATTCTAATTTGCATTGTTGTGTTTGTATTTAAGTGGAAAGAGTGGTTCTGAACTAGGCCTGGACACATTACCACAGCACATTTTGACTGATCTGCAATATTGGAAATTGTTACTTTCTAATGAGATGCTCTACTTTAATTTGGCTATTTGAACACAACATTAAGGGGACAGTTCATTCACAACAAAACATGTTTTTCCGCGTACCCCTAGTGGTATTAGGAGACATAGAGACAGTTTCAGTTTCATGCCTTTTTTTGCTGTTAGTTCCAGTGGAAACTGTTCAGACTCAGGTTTACAGATTCAACTGGTTCCCAGGCTACATTTACTCCAAACCTATGTGTCATTTGCTCTGGCAGATGCATCTGGCCCCACTTCTATTTAATCAGATTTCTAGCTGGCATTGCCCAGGTCAGGCCAATCACAACCATTTATCTAGGTTTTACACAATTAATGACAGAGGCGCATCCAAATTTGAAAAGTCACACGTCACACATTGCGGTGCCTCTACAACACAGTGCACCAGGCTCACAAAACTCACATCAAACTGTCAAACTAGACAGGGCTGAACAAATATGAATCGTGATTCTGTCATTTCAGATGTTTACAGATACTCAATTTATTTTACTGTTTAGCTATAATTGCAGAGAGTCTGTGACCAGGCCATTTTTTTTAAATGCTTGAAAACGGACCAAGCAGCACTCCAACTTGCATGTGTAGCTTAGCACTACTATTACTTTGCTGCGCCTGTTGATAACGCCCCCGTGGATATCAAAAACAAACTGAGAGGTTATTGGTCTGGCAATGTCAAACTGGAGTAAATGTCTTTTAATGCCTTGACCACCACAAGTGAAGTTCCAATGACCTCCGTAGCAGTTGGGTGGTGGCAGATAGGTTGTTTTCACAAGCTGTTCATATGTTTTCCTACAAACTGCATCCAAATTCATATGTTTCCCAGGTATTTCGATCAATGCGCTGATCTATCACATGAACAATGCGCACAGAACACGGAGGCAGTCCCTAGCAGTCCTGTAAGAGGGCAGGTTGGGGTGGTGGATGGGTGACAAAAACCCAGACTTTCCCTTGGAATCACATGTTTGGAACCATGTGAACTTTGAGTCATTTTAAAGTATGCCCTCACCAGATTTCTTCTCAGTTTGAAACCTCAGTAACTTAAGGTTAATTATGTAGTCTCCAGAACAGCCTCAGTGCTATTTGTCATGGATTCTTTATGTGTGTTAATGTTCAACATTCTTCTTGAAGGTATTACCACTTGTGGTATTTCGATAATTGTGTTGAGGGAGAGTGAGATCTGGTGACCATGACGGCATACCATTCACATTTCTTTCATTCTCATCAAAGGATTCAGTGAGCTCGTGTGTGCTGTATGAAATTATCTGCAACGCATTATGTGTCCAGACTTATCTGTTCATGTTTTTCCTTAAATTTGTCATATGTCTATAACTGAGAAAATGCAGGTTGATGCTTTGTAAATGTTTTGCTTATATTTGGGGCATGGGAAAGAAAACTATATGAAAGTATCAACAACAGACTAATTCAATAAAAGTATCATTTTGGTTGTGGTACTAAAAGCCAAGTGTTGAACTGGCACTGTATCACAAGCCCTGAACTGAATAATGGGTCAGAAATTTAAGTGGTCATACTGGCCACACATTTAAAGTCAAAGGAGGCTTGGATGTTTTTCGTGGTTTTTAATGTTTCCACCACAACACCATGTTACCATTAGACAGGAAGCACACACAGTCATGGTGCACTGTACTCCAGACCTGCTCAGAGCAGGGTTACACAAGAGCTCAGATTTAAGCGTTCTTTCTTTATATCAAAGGAGGAGGGTGCCTCCCACTTAGAGCTGATCTGAGGAACCAAACTGAATCAATTGCTGTACATCCTTGGCAATTCTGTTGGATCTTCACAGGAAGCCGCTCAACGCGTATCTTCAGAGAACGAGGGAGAGATTGCATCTTTCTCTAATGCTTTCTTCTTACGTTTTTCTGTTTCTTACCACTGTTGTAGGACAATCAATGAATGTTTCCATTGCCTGCACGGATCATTTTTACCTGCATGGTGATCAATCACCTCAGGATTCCACCGACCAATAACCCAATAATAAACCAGAACTTAACCCCCCCCTTTAACCACACAACCTCGTTTTCAATTACACATTGCTAAACACGTGCAACAGCAAAGGAGCTCCAAGCAGCGGTATCCATCACAGGCCAGCATGGAGATAAGGCTGATAACACAGCTGCAGCTGATAGCCCACCAGCTGACACACACACACACACACACACACACACACACACACACACACAGATAAAAAGTCTAGATATCCAAGCCTGCGTGTGCTCTATCTCTCTTTCACACTTACACAGACATAAACAGACCAAGACATGCACACACACACATTTTCTCTCTCTCTCACTCTTCCTCTATCTCAACCAATCTATCTGAGGCAATCTGCAATGCAAAACAAAAAAAAAAGAAATCTCCATCTTGCATTATTTCATTATGGAGTCCTACAAATCTTTTCTTAAATAACAGTCCTTTCTCTTAATTTCACTTCTCTGCAAAGATTATAACACCCCTGACAAAACATGACAGACGCAGCTTTCTTTGTTTTTGTCCAGCCACCTGATGTAGATGTTGTGGTTGAAGACACTGATTCAAATTACTAGAAATGTTATTTTCCTAGAAAAAGGTTGAAACATTCTACTGCACTGGCAGATCTTTTTCAACTGCTTGCCCTTGTTTTCTCTTTTAGCTAAGTTGAATTAATATGTTTGTTTGTTTCTGACCCATGTGATCATCCCACTACTGCTTCTTGCTCCATTTTTTTTTGTTATGTCACTGTGTTTCCAGAACTCATCTATTAACTTAGTACGTTATCATTATTGCCAATAGATAATGGAAAAATACACCCACTTCATTTGGTCCAGACTTTTAGATTTTTAAGCTTGATTGAAACCAAAATTACAGGTGTGAAACCTCCCCTGGATAGTCTAGAGCAAATGACCAAACTTTGATTTGGCAAAAAGAAGTGGTTTCGATCAGAATCAAAATGAATCATGGGTCGCTTTATTTCTTAACCAGCACCCCCAGCTGAACGGGGTGGAATAACACCATCTGTAAATAGGTGGCTATTTTACTGTAACATGCTTTCCTGACATTTGTTTTAAAGTCGTAAAAGCATATGATGATCTGCCTGTTGGGAAAAAATATGAAAAAAGCTGTTTAAAATGTTCAAATTTGATCAATTCCTCAAACCTGATGTGACAACATCATCGCATAGGTTCAAAGTGCAACGGTCAGGGTTAGCTTGTGGGTGTGCTTTTGCAATCCATACTATATTTTGGACATGAGTGATTGACTGTGCGGGCGCTTAGCCACCAGGATGGCAGCTTGATGGCAGCTAATGATGGAGTGGCAGATGCAACATTATAATTTGCTCAGGGGACTTGAGTGGCTTCAGCAAAGAGACAAGTGGATGTCTAACACCATTCAAAAGAAAGTATTTAAAATTTTGGCACATGCAGTCCAGAGACAAATTGAGTCTGAGGCAAGGGAGTGCACACTTTTTGGACTAATGGAACCTCTAATGTAAGTAGCATGTCTGAGCAGTTTTCCTATAGCTTGCCAAAATAAATGTTTAAATTGAATGGTTTTGCAAATGACAGATGTGTAACATTTGTAATGTTTCCCTGTGTTTCAACAATACAGTGGTTAACACACAGTTATGTTTAGGCAAAAGAAACCGATTGGTAATGGTTGGCAAATCTTGTTGCAATACCCCTCACTGAAAATATGCTTCTGTATGCACAGTGGTAGTAAATGCATAGTGTACATTTCAGTTTGTTCATGACAACAACAATCCAAAATACCAAAATGAGCTATGGTAGCACATGGGGAGAGAAGGGGGCAACTTTACATAGAGTCACTTTGAAATGAAAGATGGGATGAGGGGTGAGACAGAGGGGATACATGAGGACAGGAGAGTCCGTCTACAAACCAATCAGTATCAAGATAAGAAGATGCTGTTCACATAGATATGTCATGTGTACATCTTCAGTGCGCTCACATAATTGCAATGTGAGACCAGAACTTATCGAATCAAATGTACACAATGTAACAAAATGCAAACCACAGTTCGGACCTTAGCTCCAACTTTCAGGTGTTAAAAGGTCCTAAGACTTAAGCTGTAATAAACTGAGACTTTTTTGCAGTGCAGTCCTTTTCCAGCCAACATGTCCTCTCTCTCCCTGTCTTTGTTCCTCTCCTTTCACCATCCTTTTCATCTCTCCATCTCCTGCTCTTTAAAGGCATCACTCCCTTTTCCCCGTGCTCTCCATCTGTCACTTTTACTCTCCCTTCCTCTCGTCATGATCCACTTGGTTCATTCACTATGTAAACACACAGTGCCTCTCTCTGTCTCTTACTTCCAGCCCACCTCTAACCTACTCTACCTCTGCTGTGTGTCTTCAGGCGTTGTTTGTCCATGTCAGCGCTAAGCCGCTTGTCTCAGGGTATACACTCCATGCCGTCACGTGGAAGCTGTGTCGGGCATATTAAACAGGCTCCGAACTAATAAAGCCGGCCGGTGTGAATTTTAGCAACCGCAATAATCTGCCCTGAGCCTCTGTAAGAGATTTACTGTGTGTTTTGGTTTCTCTGCCACACGTGTTTGTGTCTGTGTTGATCTGGTGGAGTCTCTCAAGCTAATCTGCCACTTAATTTGTAATGTATGCAGGCTTGGGGTGATGAGTGATGGTTTCAGGTGTCTGCAGCTTTAATCAAGCTTCATTTACAGCAGCAGCAGGCGGCAGCTACAGAAAAGAGCGTGTTATTGCAACTTTGGATTTACCTGACTTAACCAAATTTAATAGAGCCGTTTTTACGGTCAGTGGTGGTGTTTTAAATATGAGTGAAATCCAAAAATGTTTTCTTACAGCATCAAGCAAGCACTCCAGGGAAGCTAAAGTCACCCACAATTACTAACATCCAAATGGAGTTTTAAATGGAAGCAAACACTTACTTTGAAGAGGAACTCAATGCTTTTCAAAAACACATATTGTGTGTAAAAACTGCAAGCTTGTATGTATCTGCCTGGATTTAAAAGTTCAATTTAAATTCTCTCACTCCTCCCTGACCGTGATGAAAAAGAGCAAGACTCAGAGATCCATTATGTAAGTTGACCTCCCTGACTGTAGCAGCTCTGGTGCAAAGTATAAAAAGCTGAGTACCAGTTAACAATAACCCCAGTTTGGGCCTCTCAGCAAATTCTTGCCGTGATTTGGCTTAGTAGCGTGACAACTTGTTAGTCCGACCAATCAAAGCTCACAACCTGCGAGATGTCATCGGTAAATAGGTGCTCATGACCGACTTCCAGGAGCAAAAATATACATAGATCATTGTGTCTGAAAAGGTGTGAATAAAAACTGACTGTCTGGTATTCAGAAAAGCTGTTACAAAGGAAAAAAAAAAAAAAAACAACAACTGTGACCTTTCCTCTGTTTCAAAGTTACATTTTACAGGACCAACTACATCATTTCTTTCCACTCCTACACACACACTCACACGCACGCAGGAAAGCCCTTGTAGTAGGGCTGCTAGCTTTGCTACAACACAGGCACACACACGGTGACCCTCTCAAAGGGCCATAAATGTGCTTCAACTAACTGTCAAAGTTCTGCCCGACTCCCTGTCTTTCCTGTGGAGAAATGGGGAGTCTAACAGAAGCTGCTCGTGGCTGGTTAGCTCTGACTACCATGCTATACTGAGTGGTGGTTAATCAGTCTCCCCCGTGTCCCCTGACCCTCCGCCTCACGCACTATGTACCTATGAGACCATCCCTCTGTAGTCCTTGTTCTCTCACTCTTCTGCTTTTTTTTATTTTTGTTTTAACACAACAGAGTGAGTGGGTTTTGGCAGAATTTGATGGTCATCATTTACCCTTTAAAATGGCACTCCAGCAATTTAGTATCACACCCCCATAAAAATGTCAGAGACCCACAGAGGTGGATTTACATAATAATATCTAAATCAAAGCAGCAGGGGCTGAGATATCTTAACCTTTAGTCCCTAGACTGGGTCAAACTACATTTCCCATAATGCAACCAAATGCATCTTCATAAGACCCCCCCTTGCCAATGTCTTTAAAACTCCACCCCCTTAGTTTGAATTGCAGACTTTGAAGTCCTGGCAGGGCAACTCCAACTACTGTGAAACTACTCTAACTTGTGAGCTAGTGGCTAACATTTTAGCCAACAGACACTGGTGAGTTGCAATAACTCTCTTGTCTAAATGGCTTGCTAACAGTCAAGTTAGCACAGTTACATCAAGAGACTTATTTTATCATTGACTCATGTCTCATAACTGTCTACAAACCAGGTTCTTGTGCTGGGTGGTCTATTTACCAGAACAATAAAATTCCATGACAGGCTACAACATTGCTAATAAGCTACAATAGCGTTCTGTATTTCGTTCCCTCAGTAGAGAGCTGCAGCAAATAGTCCTAAAACCCAAAAATGAGTTAACATTCACTTCTGGTTCCCTCCTCTTGAAGTTAGCGTTTCTTTTTTTTAAATGGGTTTTTGGTTGGATGCCTATGGCTAACACAAGCTTAAGCTATTTTCACATTTTGTTCTATGGCATAAAATAAGTAGGCTAAGCAATACCCCAACCATTGTGTGTTGTCGTTGTTGTGGCAGTGTTGAAATCCTGTGGTCATGGAATAGGTTATTTATAGCCATTAGCTTTTTACTTCCTGCCCTTGCATTTATGTTTCAAAAATCATAAAAGTGGAGTCTTTGTTTTCTTAAGATAATCTTGCTGAACAAAATATATTGGTATCATTGACTTTTGTTTGCCACAGAGCTTTCCTCAATAATGCAAAGTCCAATGGGAAAATCCCTTCGACTTTCTGACAAGGGAATCAGGGTGACGCTAATTTCTGGGTCAGCCTACAAAAAAACATAATCCCTGGGGCACTTAATAGCCCTTTTTCGATAGGAATTGTGCAAATTTGCAGGAAAGCCCAATCAGTCTTCTTACAGCACTGGCAGTATAAAAACAAAATTGGGGAGTGCAGCAAAATGCTGCCTACCTACTTTTGTTTATACAGAATGCACCTTTTTTGGGGCAATGGGGGGCGTGAGCAAGTAACAAAACGTGTAGCTCAGCATGTGATGTAAACAGTGACGTGGGAGGGAAGCTGCGGCTGGTCAGTCTTTCGGCGATTCTCTCATAAGTCGGCCCCTTGTTCATCATTCCTTGCATATGATGGTTAATGGCCTCTTCGTTTGCGAGGACAAGGAGGGCGCGCAATTCCTTGTCTCCTCTGTTGCTCATCTTTACAGTGTCGGATCAACTTGCCAATCCGGCTCTGTGTGTCTAAACGATTGTAGCTTGCCGGCAAAACTGCCCAACCTTCGTGGAAAATCTGGCAGTGTAGAAGGGGCTAATGGTTAGCACTACCAAGGCGCTTTTTCTGTTTGTAGAGGCAGTTAATTATAAATTCACCTTAGCTGAACTTGACACAGATTTGCACAGATTTATCTTGACCCTCTAAGCGAATCTACGTGTTGTGGTGATTTCATTGAACCGAACTGATTTTGCTGCAAATTACACTGTTTTAAATGCTCGTGTGACAAAGCCTTTTCCCAACCTGACACTGCCACTCCACGTTGGAAATGCAAATAAGTGAACCTCTCGTTTTTGATTTCCAGAGTGTTAACAACAGGCGTATACCAAAGTGGCTGTGGACACAACTGGATAGACCTACAAACAATTGGAACAATGAAACATGTGACAAGACACTGAGCAATGGAAATATGTAAAAAGACAATTCTTTTGTCAGCAGAATTGAAAATTAAAAGTGTATCACTCCACTGAAATATTTGAAACAAATATTTCTATTTCTAACAACCGTTTTTGATTGACTTGCATAAAAACAACTATCTGCTTTTTTCAGGGGGATCATTTATAAAATGTTTCACATCAAGGTGTGATACAATTCAAACATCAACATTAGACCACATCACCATCAGCACATGGCCACCTCCACAGCACCAGCTGGCTTGGCAGGCAGCTTCACAACAACATAAAACATGTTTCTCCCTAACAGGATCACAATCAGAGCAGGCAAACACATTTTGTAGTCTTCACTAGAATATTATTTACTCGTATGTCTTTTATTTGCATCAGATATTGAGGGTAAAAGTTACTTGCTCTGCAATCTTTTCTCTTTCAGTTCACCTTTTGAAGTCATTTACTTTGTCAAACTGCTACCTTTCCATTCTTTACCTTAACATTAGCTCTACACTGTTTGGTACAAACTGGGAAAAAAAATCCTTCTTAGTCTGTGCAGAATAGCATTGGATATTTCTCAGGGTGTGATTGCATGTACTAGTTTCTATATTACTCAGAAAAATCAAAAGCAAAATCCTTTCACTTTGGTCTCACCTCTGCTAGAATCACTTGCTAAGGTGCTCTGTATTGGAAAAGAAACACATCTGACTCTCATCAACACCAAGCCTAATCCTTACCAAATGAAAATGGCTCAGCAGTGTATCTGCTCGCGAGCAGCAGTGCCATGTGTGATGTTTTTATGATGTTTCAATTTAACTGATCGCATTGTGGAAAGCAGGATCAGTTGAAGACAGACAGACTGCAAAGAGCTTTAGATCGACTTTGATCATAAGAAACCATGAGCCCTGAGCAAAACCAATCCACTTCATCTGCTGATGCAATGAAATCAAATGCACTGGAGTGGAGTGCGGCAAAGAGTACACCACAGCATGAACTGGGCATATTGGTTTCTCTGCTCTGATTTAAAGTGGGCTGAGGCCACGTGCATGCTAGGAAAAAAGGAAAAGTCTAGGTTTGAAGTGAGAGCATGTAACTTTTCAAGGAGAAAATAACTCAGTTGTCCAAATTAAAGTATAAGTAATTAGCAATAAAACACACCCTTGTTTAACTCAACACACAAATGCGTTCTCACTCCAATTAGTCAAATATTGTTGCTTTGTCAGTGGAATCTAATTACAGCGCACTATGTATCCTCCTGTGTATGTTGTTGACATGAAAGCATGGCATGCCGTGTCACATGCAATGTGTATTTTCAAAACACACTTCTGTCATCACAGTAAATGCACAGTTTTTGCTTGTTAGATGCATGTCTTTTTCAAAATACACCTAATCTCTATGTTTATTTCCACAGAAGCAGGTGGTTAGACAGCAAAGCATCACTGGTTTAACATCGACATGCCTGAATAAAGCATCTATCAGTGGCTACTTGAGTTCCTTTTAAAATAGTAACTTTGTAACCTTGATCGTTGAAATTAAATCCGTGCAGAGGGTGGATTGGTCTTATTGAAGCAAGGGTATTTTATTGTTCTTGTGATAATTTAGACTACAAACAAAGGATCTGGCACAGATCCATCATGTTCTCATAGCAAGTTGTCACATATCAATTTGTCAGTAGCCATTTTATTCTCCCTACTACCTAGGTATCCTCCTGCATCTGCCATTGACATTCTTGGAGGCCACTGCCAATGCTAACAAAATTACATCAAAAGCACATGGTTAGATTTACGCAACAAGAGCATGTGGTTACATTTAAAAAAAAGCACCATAGTTTGGCTCAACATTCACATGGTAAGTTAACAGTGGGCTCCCAGGTGAAAATCCAGGGTTTGTTGGACCCTTCCACCTCCCCTCCTGCCTGCCTCATAGGGACTTTCCAGCTCTTTATATTACACACACAGCAGCAGAGTTTAAAACTGACACCATCCAGTGGCGTTACAAACTGACACCTCCCAGCAGTGTTACAGATTGATGTCACCCAGCAGCATTTCATGCCACAAAAGTTGCTTTTTTGCTTCGGTGTCTGACACCAAAATCATTGACAAGGTGACATCATTTGATGAGATGGGAATGAGGACAGGCTGACTACACTTACTTCAGCAAGTAAGCCCTTAAATGATCTGGTATGACCCAAAACTAATGTTAGCAAATGTTAGATAATGTTAACAGGCAAAACACTGAGGTTACATGATAGTTATGCATTTACTATTGTCCTGTTATTACCACTGGTGGTCTTTTTCAGCCAACGTTAAACGCCAACCAAATTACCAGTAAAATGTTAGCATTGCACTTTTTTGCAAACCACAGAGACCACTGGAAAAGCAGCAATGTCTTGGTATAAAAAAGAAGAAAGAAGAAAAGCGACTGGCTACTGGTCAGAAGCAATTTGAAAAACAGTCACCAGAAACAGCAATGACTTACTTAAAAGCAAGGGGTTTTGTTGTTTGTTGGTTTCAAACTGTGGTCTGTAGTGGTCTGCAGCTTGGCAGGTGTCTCGCCTCAGTAACGCACCATCCAGCATGCCCTCAACTTCTGATGGCAAAGTCCACTCACACATATACTCATAACTATACTTTAGAAATGTTGATATGATACATATGAAACGTAAAAATGTAACATTTTGTGCTTTTCGGAATGTCAACATTTTCTTCTAGTGACTGAGCTGTAAATACTACTTTAAAGTCCAAAGACTCTATTATCATGACTCTAGACTCTATCACTCTCTAGAGGATGCAATGAATGTTAATTTTCTTCATCGCACAACACATAAGTGTTGAGCACAATGTCACAGCGCCAAAATTGATATTCTAGATACTTAGAGTAGTGGAGCCTAGAACATTACATTTGCCCCAAGGGTGGCATTAGAGCAAAGGTCATGGGTGAAATGAAATTAAAAGGGCTCATTTGCTGAATGGCTAAATGGCTAAATGTGCAAAGCATATTTCATATAAAGTGATCTGTTCATTAGACAATTTGATGTGTTGCATGCAAAGTTGGCGTTTGTCATGAGGGGCCACGATGGACAAAAGGTCAAAGAGTCATCAAAATAATCAGGTATCATCCTCTGGAGACTTGAATTACTGCAACAGACTTACAAACGTATGTTGCTTTGCCACAATGCCTACCTCTACTTGTGGGTGACGGTGACCTTGCTGACCTGCTTTCAGGCACGCATGTTGTGGATTGTTGCTGCAGCATTACTGCCTGCTAGACCCATCTTTCTACATTTTGCCTTTGCTAAAGGCCATCAATACTTTACAATAAAAGACTTGTGTTAACAGATGAAGAGATACCATCGCTGTAGGGTCCCAAGGGCCAGCTGGAACACAGACAGGAAGTCCTTTAATCCCTATGCTATACAGGCATTGAACACAGAATGACTGCAACGGAAAATACTTGGCATGTTATCAGATTTGCTCTCCTCTATTATCAGTGTAACTGATGCTTCTGCTTATCCGTTTGCAATGCTGTATCTTGTGTATTTGAATGCTTTTAGTCATCTATTGTTTAATGTGTATAGTATGTACCTTTGCAGGACTTGGGAGACGCCAAAGACAAATTTCCACTGAGGTGGATGATAAAGTCTATCTATCTGTTATGTCATGCAGTAGTTCAAGAGGGTTTTCAATATATAACCGAAACAAATGTTGAGTTACTGTAGAAATAAATATTTATATTTTTTCACCATAGTGAGATATTCTACAGATACAGACATTGAAATTGTATTGAAGGGTGAAATATTTCTCGTATGATTTCAATATGACTATCATCAGATCATTTTCACTGTCTACTTTTGCAATGAACCAGGCGCAACATGCAGAATACATAGACGAGACTCCAGATGAAGTGTTCTCAGCTGAGCTAGTCATGTGGGCTGTGTGGCTTCTCCGTCCAGTAAATCTCTAGTGAGCTTGCTCTATGGGCCCCACTATGTGAAAGATCTGGGTAATTTCATACTGCCAGAATCACACTTTTTTGGTTGCATGTGTCGCTAAACAAAATAGAAATGATCAGGGTCCTTCCTCAGTGTTCTCTTATACATTCATCCAACTTTTTGTTTTGGGGTTTTAAAGTATTGGCGTTAAGCAGCTTTTAGGCCACAAGAGGGCAGTGCATACCATCAAGATGTGCTTGTCTCGAATGGAATGGAATGCAATTTGTGCTTCTTTATCGTCTTCTGATTGTAGGCTGCATTTAACTACAGACTAATGAACTGATAAAGGTTTTTACGTGGTAATTGTGGTGCTTCTTCTTGTACTGATTAAAATTGCACATCATTTTTCCAGTAAAGAAACAAAATTAGCATTTGTGTATGTTGTATAGTGAGTATAAATATGAAGCGATTGTAAATGAATTAAGTATTTAAATCAATATGCCAAACGATTCTTAAAATCAACATGCACGCTTGTACATGTTGAGATAGCTTGATATTAATTCACCAACAGTCTAAAAGGCATCACAGTCTTTAGGCCCCACCCCCAGCGGGCAGAGACCTGAGAGCAATTTAGATGACTGAACATGCATGCAGTGTTATGTGGTGCTAGCCAACAGGAGCCCTGCAGGAATGCCCCTTTGGCATCGCCACTGAACAGGATTCAGTGGAGATGAGAGGGCTAAAATCCTAATTCCATGGCGGATTAGCTATGTAGGGATGAAGTTAATTTGCTCTGCATGCAGAGGAGCTTGTGTGGCTCAGGGGATGATCCAGGATCCCATTCACTCTCCTATTACGGCATATGGTGACTATGGTTGGGTCATCTGCAGGAGTAAATGGGCTCTGTCGATAGGCCACACATACACACACACACACACACACACACACACACACACACACACACACACACATCCACTCCCTGAGGTGTGTTTGAAGAAGTGCATGTGTATGACAGCGACCCCCCTGTCCTTGTGTTGCTCCCGAGTGTAATTACAGCCCTTAAAGATGAAGGATCACTCACTATTAATTAATCAATAGACAACACGCAGGGGGGAAGAGAGGGAAAGCAAACGCAAGCAGTTGGTACATTTCCAGAATGCAATACATCCATTTTCGAGAGGTAAAAATCATTATCTGATGTTCAGCAGCCCGTAAATCTAAAATGTACAAGGAGCAGTCTGTTAAAGCCGTATCATTCTGTCAGTCAAGGACATAAGTTACCTACTGTCCTTTAAAAAGGAGGACAGTGGGTTTCAGACTCTCCTCAATTCTGTAAGTCTTTGTGTGTGTGTGTGTGTGTGTGTGTGTGTGTGTGTGTAAATGGATTTAAAAACACACTAAAACCTGTATATTTCAGATAGAAGATGAATACCAACCAGGTAGGTGTGTGATCAGATCAGTGTTTGAACAGTTTGGCATAATTTATTTAAATTCATCATCATACTACATGATATAAGATAAAAAGACACAATGGAAAGGCATGAGCTGTACATATAAGTGACAGAACATGTTATATTTAATGCAGACCTGACAACACTTGATGGTGAAGCCGTGTCAAGATAGTCTCAAGACTGGACTCATTACTGCAGTCGTGTAACAACAGCTGCCAAATATGTGTCGAAGAGTAGCACATACTACATCTTCTGCTGACATGATGCGCATGAAAAAAAAAAGCTCAGTAAACTTCCTTAACAGTTCAGTCACTCAGCTCAGAATTAAATGCTGCCTTTGTACGCCTCTGCAAACTACCATATGCACATTTCATATGTACTGCATTAATGTTTCTAAAGTGATATAGTACGTGAACTGCCTTTGTCTTTGAGAGATGGATTGATGGTGTGTCTCCTAGACCAGATGCCTGCCAAGCTGTAGACTTCTGTTTGACACTAATGAACAATGAAACCATTTTAGCGGTTGATGTTGTAGCCAGTCACTACTGTTTATCCAGCTTTTCTTTAGACACCAAGCAAAGGTGTTTTTCAAAGACTGTAAAAGTAATGGAGGAAGCTACCATGACATCACCCATTGGCTTGTAGACTCCTGTTTTAAAGCCTCCAGTTCGGCATTTTGGCTGTTGCCATTTTGGTTTTTCGGAGTGACCATATTTGGACGAGAGGGAGGAACCTCATAGGAGAGAGGGGTGGATTTGACTCAGACTGTAGCAATGCTCTGCAGACAGACTGTCACTCAAATGGCCCCACCCTTAAATATGTGTTACTATAAGCCTTAATAAAATGGAAACGGGTGAGTTTTATAAAAATTCATCCTTCAAACAGTTGTCTTCAATGGGAAAACTAGCTATAGACATCAAAACTGGCTTTTGTACCAGGCTGTAAACATGTGTCTTTCTGCTGTAAAGTTGAACATTTTAACATGGGGGTCTATGGGGATTGACTGGCTTCCAGAGCCAGCCTCAAGCAAAAACAGGTATTTTCAGCCAAAACAAGATCTTCTAACCATAACCAAGCGTTTTTTGTGCCTCAACCTAACCACATGATTACCACAGTGTTGTTGAAACGTAAATTCTCAATGTATCCGCTACATAATAATGTGCAATATAACATATTCATGGTTTGCAGCAATGTACAATGCCAACTCTTTTTTTTTTCGGATACAGATCCAGCACTGCAAAGTGTTTAAGCATATTAACAGAGCCAAAATAGAGAGCACTGGTTGAATATAATCAATCACTCTTAATATTCAATTACAAATAGATGACAGGTAAGTATCTGTTCACTTGTCATTTGTAATCAACATGATGCATATACACCCCTGACACGTACACAACCCGTACATCAATGTTTGGCACACCAAACCTACAGTATAATCATTACTTTCACAGCAAGCATTACAGTACCAGGCTACCAGTAACACATTGGCCACTTCAGCAAATGTTCCTCGGACACAAGTAAACAGTGCGTTGGTTTCGGTGCTTAATTAGTTAAATTAGAAGTAAGGGAACAATGTGGGCCTCTGAGAGAGCAGTGTTCCCCCACTCCCAAAAGTGGCTGCCCTACTGCGCAACTCCGAATGGAATGGTTGTGACAGCCAGTGTTGTCACGGTACCAAAATTGGGACCCACAGTACGATACCAATGAAAATATCACGGTTCTGAGTAGTATCACAATACCACGGCAAAAATGAGGCAGATGTGCCTTTTGTCATTTATAAAAAAGATAAATCACTTTTCTATAATACATCAATGATATTTCAATGGAATAAATTACTTATTGACTTATTCATACTTCAAAAACAGCATCAATAAGTAATTAACATAGGGGGGATCAAAATAAAATAAATAAATAAAATAAAAATCAACCAGCCACCCTCCTCCCCTGACAAGTAAAGAACAGTCCCTAAAGTGCGGTGAGGTTTGTGGACTGTTACCTGCCACATAGAGAAAAATGTGAACAGCTCGTTTCTCCTCTGACACGTCACATACCTGTGTGCCGCCACAGCTCGGCTGTTCAGGTACTACTAGGCAGTCATGACGCCAACGAAAGAGGAAATTAGGCTACTGGATCTGGAGTCCGACTTCTCTGTTGCCGGTAAGCCATTATCTTGTGTTATCTGTAGTACTACGGTACTCCACCCTGCAACACTGGTGACATCAGCCAATACTGTATGTAGTTTTTAGTTCTGGAATGCACCAGGGCCTTTTCTGAAAAGATCCTGGTATGTGTTCCAGTGCGTTCCGGCTCAAATTAAGCACTGGTTGGTTTGGAACTATTTTCAGCTGCAGATTTTTGGACAGTTGGTGCTCAGTAGCAGGATGCTGCAAATGGGACTGAGTCAAAATAAACAAGTGGCCATGTTCATGAGCAGCCTTATCCTATATGTAGAGCACTGAGTAAATTTGCTTGGTTACTTTCTACTGCTGCCTCATGTTAATGTGTTTGAAGAATAATTGTGGATGGAATACTTGGACCAAAGGCTCTGCTACATGTAAGAGCTAAGGCCATTGAGCTGCTTTCTTTAAATCAAAGAGGATCACCCAGTCCACACACATGAACACACACATACCCACAAACACACTATGAGCCATGACTAAGGGCACATCAATAGCCCTTTAGATACGCTCATTAGACCCTCAATTAGCGCCGACTCCTTTGATTCCTGACATGATGTAGCAAAAGAAGGCGCAGTCATGCGCACACTCACATATGCATGCTGTGTTTCTAGGAGCAAAGTCTACTGAAGTTCATTAACAACAAAGCCACTGAGGGAGCACAAAACAAATTCAAACTAAAAAATAATCTGCAAGTTGATATTTGACAGGGTGCAGGGACAGATTCATGAGAGCAGAACGAGTGTAGAGAGCGTGGAGGATGGAGTGCCGAGTCTGATCGATGCTCTCAGCCTCCTGAGGAACTGGGTCTCTAGATTTGGGGGAGCAGAAGGCTTAATTTGCTTTCTAGCATCAAAGCGGCTCGATCTTAGTTTTTGCAGTCTGTATCATTCGCATGCAAACTCAAACTGAGAGAAACTCTACTGGATTTAACCTGAGAGTGAATCATCACCCTCTTAGACTGCACCTCCAACTAAGATCTGCATACTTTCAACTCAGCTTTGACTTTTATTGAGTAATATAGGGTTAACAGACATGGAATCTGCCAATTTCTTTCCATACATATACTTTTACAGATACCATCCTGAACATTAGGGAAAAAAATAAAACCATATAATCCAACCACCTTTAGAATAGGCTATGTGAATAACAAAAGTTTTAGGATTAACCTCAACATAGTGACCCCATTTTGACATTTGACTGCAGTAAAAAACAGCCTAAATGTCATTCTTTTAGCCTAATATCTGATTACTTTTCCCAATGTGAGTGTCCAAAAATGCATATATAAAAAATATTTTATAGCTTTGACAAGTGCTACAAATTTTTGTACAGTGAGACTGTTTCAGGTCAAATTTGACCCTTATCTCTTACGATGGATAAAATTGATTTTTCAACCGTGTGGGTCAAATCAAGTAAAATGGTGTTCGGGCATATTGAAACTGTGAAACTGTTCATGCCATGTCTGTGTGTATACTGTAATGGGACAGTCGTGACAGAGTTCAAGGGGGACCTTGACACTGTCCAGAGAACTGCCTGCATTCCCACAACATTTGCCCAGGTTCCCACTGAGACTGTCACTTGTTGGTCTGTCAGAGAGGAATCTAGAAACAGTGAAACAGTAAAACAGCATAGGCATGGTCATATATGGTACACATGAAGCCCAGTTCATACCAATGATTCACAGTGCGACGAAACCGTTTTAGGAAAGGTTACAAAAAGTGAAAGAGAGAAGTTACAGTGGTGTGGACTGGCCAGTCTGAGCTCGCCTCAAGCTGATGGTGTCATCTGCAACTCCACTGGTCAAATGGCCCATGGATGGTTTTGGAACATAAAGCACGTCACCTGTTTCAACAGCCAAACGGCTTGTAGTGAAGTCTGCTGGTCAAGTCAAAATGACCACAGATGGTATAGCTGTTTCCTGCTAAAGGTGCTCTGTCCCTGCTGAGCCCTCTTTTCCATCCTCACGGTGTGCGGCTGTCAAACAGTGGGTCGCCACTGCTGCTCACTGACATAAATGGGTCTCTGGCAAATAAAATCATGTCTATTTAATGACATTACAGGATTAAAGTGAGACAACAGTAGTATGTCATATCTTAATCTACTGCATTTACATCTCAATAAAGGTGAATGACAGGAAACTGTCTGGTCATATACAATAAAGATTTAGTTTCCCAGCAAACAAATAGATTTGATCTTTCTAAAACACAGCCAGTCAATGAATCTCACCATCCTCTTGTGGCCTTTCGATTGGGTAAACTCTGAACATTCTTTACTTTTTTAAGAAGCATGAAAAGCAAAATATCATAACTGCTGGAGCTCAGAGACTTCATGCTGACTAGATGCCGGAAAAGAAAAGGAAATGTACAGTTTGGTTTGGGATTTGGTGAGCATTTTTCCTTTGGGAAAGTCACGTACATAAAGATTTTTTTGTTTTGCATCATAGTTTCAGCATGGCCCTGCTGTGCAATGACTTTGGGTGTGGATGTAATATCTCTGTGAGGTGGAAACTTTTCCATTTTGGGTAAAGACAACATCGCATTGCCATTGGTGGTTTGGATCCTGGTTTAACTCAAACATCAAGATCTCCAACTGTTTGGCAGATAATTTCCAATTCCAGGGTCCTGATTGCAATATATCAGAAATACTTAAGACATGATCTAAAAAATGACATAAATAACCAACATCATTGAAGAAATGAATTATTGGGCTTGATTTGTGAAAAATTAAAAACCATGACCTTTTACTATCGCTATAGAGTGCATGTTGCTAAAATATTTGTGTGCACTTTTGACATATTCTCCAGTGCTCTACATCTGACAAAAAGTTGGAGATATAAAAGATATAAATCTCAACAACAAAAGACTTCAGAATCCAGTAGCCAGTTTTCATCCGACTGTGGTGGTCACTGAAGAAGGACACATCCAAAGAGAAACAAGCACATTGTAATTAGGAACAGAACCCATGAGTAGGTGTGTGAGGGGGAGGGAGGCCGTGCTAGGGATAAGGGATCACTTGTAGACTGATAAGCTTACTGTATGTGGCATAAGCTGCATCCGAGTGCTTTCATCTTTCCAATTATGAGGGTTGTAAAAATAGACAGGATGACAACTCATGTATTTATACATTTTGATAACACAGCAGCATGCCGTAAAATGAGTTATGGTGGAAAACATTAAAAGACTTAATCTAAATGTCTGCTTTCTGGACTTTCAGGCTGGGCCCTCAAAGAATTTGGTAAAACATAACAGGAAATGAAGTTATTCTCTTGAAATGTTGAACATGAATTCTCCTAGAAATATTGCCGTGGCCCCTACAAACACACACACACACACACACACACCCACACACACACAAACAAATGCTATGTGTGTGTGTGTGTGTGTGTGTGTGTGTGTGTGTGTGTGTGCATAAATCAGGCAGCACTTATATTTTGCCTCGAAACATAACCACCAAAACACATCAGTGGTACACCGTGACGCTGATGTGTGTGTATGTATATATATATATATATATATATATATATATATATATATATATATATATATATATATATCTGAAGATCAGCAGTTCAATCCCCAGCAAGTGTGTTAAAACTGAGTAACAGGCGGCACCTTGTATGGTAGCCTCGGCCACAAGTGTATGTGTGTGTGAATGAGTGAATGCGCCTTGAGTGGTCGGATGACTAGAAAGGATCTATACAAATGCAGGTCCATTTACCATTAACAACATCACTGAGCATACAGTATATGTGCAATTTATAGGAGACAGTCATGGTTACATGGCCAAAGAGTCCATGAGGTTGCAGGTGCAAGACAGTATGGACATTTGGGTTTAGACATCATGAAGTCTATTTTAATAGTGTAAACAACAACAACAACAAAGAGCTGAAACATTTGTGTAGATTTCAAGGACAACTTGACTTTATTGCCGTGTCAGTTTGTCTTTGGTCTGTGTGACTGACTGCCTGCTCATGATTGTTGCCCCATTGGAACCATTTTTAGCAGTGTTGTGGCACAGATTTCAGCAATTACTATGATGATTACAGTGCCATTATGTTTGATAGCACTGATGGAAAAAGCCACAAAAATAACATCCAAGTAAAAACATGTATATTTCAAAGGAAGACTTCCATTTTACATTTACACATTTTACTCTGTGCAGAGACAATACTCTTTAGTCAAAGTATGCTGAGTCTTGCCTCAAAGTTTTTCTGACTTTCAAAGTAATATTTCATGCTAACATAAATTTGGCCAACAAAATGTGACATGAATGTCAGCTGTGAGCTGCCGTCAGAACGTAAAACAAAAACTGCATTTTGAAACAGCTCATATGCGATCAACATTATTGCAATGTTGTTGCACATTTTAAAACCTTTTCTAGGACTACTCAGGGAGGTCTGTAAAGCTGCATTAAATATTCCAGGTTTTCCTGATTTTCAAGGATGTGTGACAACCCTGTTGTACTAAAGTCCTTTGGGAAAATCTAAACCCAGTCACACACACGAAAGGAGAAATAAGCCTCTTAAAAGATGCACATAGGCATGCATGCATTATCACACACATATAGCACACACACACACACACACACACACACAGACGCACTACAAAATCTGCTGGCAGCAAAAAGCTTTATATTTTGGCAGCAACAGAGCTGTCATCCATCAATGCTAAAACAAATCCTTCAATCCCTGTCGATACAATATTTATACTAGCCATTGCAGCGTAAACTAATTTATTTACATTGCTGATAAATCGGGTTTTTTTTAATTTTTTTTATTTATTTCAGCTGGAGCAGGTTGATAGATGGCTGAATGGGTGAAAGGAGGTGATTTGGTGATTTAAGGCCCAATTCTGGGTGCTAAAATTGGTTCCTGCCAGAGTAATACATCAAAGGGAATTAAAAGGTGATTGCAGTGCGTGTGTGTGTGTGTGTGTGTGTGTGTGTGTGTGTGTGTGTGTGTGTGTGTGTGTGTGTTCGTGTCTGTGAAAAGAGAGGGGAAATGGGTTAGTTTGATGGTACCAGTAACACACACACACACACACACACACACACACACACACACAGCAGAGGGATTAGGATGTGGACAGAAGGAATTGGAAGAAAAGAATGGGCAAGAGATGGAGTGGACGGCTTCAAACACTCATTGACCTTAGCCTGATTCAGGTTGCCCCTACAGATACACACATACACACGTACACTCATGCACCCTCCATTTTTTTCCCCCCCATAGTTCTAACCGGTGAGTGATGGGGCACTTGTCTCGTCATCATGGCTGTCATGTCAGACACAGAGGATAAATGATATCCAGGAGAGCAGGCCAGTTTGGCTCTGATGGGGGAGAGAGAGGGCTCACTCTGAGCTCCAGTCAAAGTCTGAAGCCTCAAATTCTCCATAGACTATGATAACAAAGGCAAAAAAGCCCCTGTTCTTGACATCACATCCATTCACATTTCACAAGCTACTTCTGCTCTAAAATCTAAAGAAATAGACATGTAAAATCTAAAGCCTCTACAGAAATTGCAAAGTTCGTTCCACAACACAATGCAGAAACTGCTTTGACAATCTTGCTATTCTTCGTCCGTCTTCAAGTTATCAGCAGTATGAGCTGTGCTCACCATAGGGTGTAGTGTAGGACTGCATTACCAGTCTGCACCAAGTAGCTGCAAAGCACTGGGAAATTTCAACAATACAAACCTTGCAAAGACCACTGGAGAATATGACTTTCAGCTGAACACAAAAGAAGACACTAGCACTTATACTTGAAAGGGAATTAAGATGGGTATGAACCCAACCGTTAAGAGGGGTCAAGGCAGGTCTATTAGGTTAACTTTACAGACAGCTCTAATTTTATGGGTTTCACACTGAAGTAAATGAGGGCAAAGTTGAAACTGATTTAACGAATCACTGACAGTGTATTTCAGTTGGTTTTCTACCTGCTCTATCTACATAGATCTGGTTTTTCAGTAAAATTAGTGGCACCCTTAGAAATATCTCACAGGGGTTCCCAGATAGTTATGGAAAATGTGGGGGTGGCACACCAAAACCAAAAGCCGTAACTTAACATTAGTAACTTGATTATGCTCTTGTATGTAGGTTGGTCAAAACTATGTCAATATGAACTGTAAAGGAATCGCACATTTGGTTTTATATTTTACAGTTAAAGTGACTATTTATCCGATGTACATAGAGTAATAACAGTATTGTTAACATTTTCAGCGTTTTTTAGCCTCTTTCCAACAAGCTATGCTGATGTGGTTGATACCAACGGATGCCTTAGGCTCTGTAGTTTCACAAGATAACACTACCTACTGTACCACTATCAAGTCATCATAATTGTAATTGGTAAAATTTGCAGCATACTATCATAATTTCAAGGAGACTGGATTGTGGGTGTAAAAGTGGGAATTGTGGTCTGATGATGGCATCAGAAAAAAGTCATTAGTTCAGCAAAATATTAGTATTCAGATTAAATATTGGTCACAAAAGGAATGATGTGGGAACAAAAGGAAGTTATCATCAGCAGTTAGATTGCTCTGGACCAGAGATTTCAATGGAAAATTTGAATGGGTCACCTCCTTGGGAATATTTATTTGCTCAGAAAATTTCATGGCAATCTATTTGTTATATGATCAGACATTGTGTTTAAATTTACACTTTGGCCTTGGGGTTGCACTAGAGGAAAGTTCAAGAATGCCCAAAGAAGATCATCTGGGGAGAATGGTTCCAATCAAATCTTCAACTCAGTGAAGATCTGTCTATTATTTTTTGAGATACAATGACAAAGCAGTATCATTGTGAAGAAGACATTTTGTTGCCGCTATAGGGAAAAGGTAGGAGGTGAACAGAATCATTAGGACTGGTCCTCTGGGGACCTTAAGCATCCACAGCAAATTCCTTGACAGTGTGACAAGTACTGGCCCGGATGCATTGCTCTGCTCCAGACTGTTGGACAGGCAGACCAATATCTGACTGACATCTTTCTCCTCCTGCTATCAAGAGGGTGACAACACAACTCTTTTTGACAAAGCTGTCATGACTTACACTATCCATTCCTTGTCACACTTAACTTAAGTGACTCCTGCTCTCAAACGTAACAAAATAATAAAAAATGCAGTTATTGATCCCCTTGTGGGGAATACATTTTTATTGTATCCTAGATCATATATCTATGTTTCCCAGGCCTTCCAAGCAGACTCTGAAAGATATTTCTAAACCAAAGCAGGCTGATGTACTGTTTTTGACTGGATATATTCCTTTCAGATCCTACCAGGATCCTCCAGTGGTCATGGTGGAATTTTCCTTTCCTAGCCTGTGAGAGTGATGTGTTATTTCAAAATACTACACACAGCACTTTTTTGCCTTAAGGGGGCATGACAGGGAGTATGATTTTCACGTTGTTGCTAAAACCCTGGACAGTTTGGTTGGATCAGTAAAACCATGCAGGGATCAGAAGCTTCACACAGGCCTCAAACTCCAACTCTTTGTATCTGCCGGATTTCTGGCTCAAAATGACAGAATAACACCTATTCTGACTGAAACACAGATTTCTGCAATCAAAGTGAAGCACGTTATTGAGTTCAGTATTAATTGCAGGACCACTGGAACCTGACAACTCCTTTATGAACTCACATGTATTTAACAGGGACTAATAAGTTATCAGTATTTTTCCTGATGCTTTTAAAGCAGGGGTCTCAAACTCAACTTACCTAGGGGCCGCTGGAGGTAGAGTCTGGGTGAGGCTGGGCCGCATCAAGTATTCCACAAAAAAAAGGCTTCAAGTATTCCAAAAAAAAACGTATAGCACTAGGTGACAAGATATTTTCCCTCCACTCGTTCATCCAAACATGTTAAAGTGACCAATTGCTAATTCGCGCTGTTGTCACAAGCCTGAGCTACGGGAGCCCACAGGTGTTAAAAAATATAAAACCCCCAGATGCATGTGAGAAAAAATGCGTGGGCCGCACTAACACAAAGCTTTGATTTCAGGCAGGGGGCCACAAAATATTGTCCCAAGGGCCGCAATTGGCCCGCGGGCCGCGAGTTTGAGACCCCTGTTTTAAAGCTTTGTTTACACCAATTATATTTGTGAAAATAGTAAAACAGACTTAGAATTTCAGTAAAGCAGTAAAGATCAGTTAAGTACAAAATAAGTATTTTTCATCTAGAAATAAAACTTTAAGTGTGAAAATGGATATTATTTATATGGGCAACAGGCCTTTAACCCTATGAGCCCTAGGCCTTTTTTTTTGGGTATTTTTACTGCCTTTACTTTTAAGCCCATATCACAGTCATTATAAAGGCTACATACACATGCTATATCTTGGTTTTTTTTCAGTACAATCTGGGCTAACCAGATTTGTCATCATTACATGTCCTTCTATGTGTCTGTATTTTATATTAATTTTTATATCAATGAAAAAAAACAAATATGCGTTACTTAATTCTTACATTTTTACATGTATCTCATCATAGCAAGTTGGAAAAAGACATATTCTGCCATATATGAAGAGGGTGGACTCTCTGGAATCTGGCAATATAAGAACCATGATGGTGGGACATTCTGTCACTTCACAGCTGTCCAAAACATGTGGTTTGTGCCAGGCGGAAAATGATTGCCAGTATTTTTTCATTATTGCAAGAAATTCCATTGACTCATTCACAAGTCAAAAATGTGTTTTTTGAAGAAACATGCAATATTTACCTAAGATAATAGAAAAATAGTCATTCAAGTGCAACAATGTCCTCAAAGATAATATTTGTTTTTCAGTTTCATTTATATGTTGGGGGGATATTTTGGGCACTGGTGGGGGCACGTGTCCCCCTCAATGTATATGGTGACTACGGCCCTGTCATATATGCATAAATAGGCCTCAGTTGTCTGGGTGTGCAAAGGTGAAGTGGCTGGTCTTGTCATACAAAGTTTGATGGAGTGTCAGCTGGACAATATGGAGATATTTGCATCTTGAAAGCTGGACTACAAATGTGGATAGACAGGGAGAAACACAGGCAAGCCATGTGGTAAGATACGATATTCCTCACTATATGAAGTGACTGAAGATACTGGATTGTAAAGAAATTCATCAGGTTTTTATTTTGTAGACAACTGATCTGTATTTATAGCATGATGGGATGACAGCACAGTGATGTGTGGTATCATTGGAAAGCTCTGGTCCCGTGCTTTCATTTGATAGCCGTGGCATTTCTGTGCGAGCTGGCATTTGCGAGTAATCCATCCAAGAGTAATGTGTGTGCAAAGCTGTATGAAAGCTTTGTTATACATAGCTTCTCGCTATGACGAACGGTTGCGGAGAAAATCCATAGAGAAGAACAGGTGTGAATTTGGAGGCACTATGCGTCGTTCGGGCTGTAAGGTTAAGAAACCTACATTAATTACAAACAACTAAAATAACAAGATGATGCGCAATACCACCCCACATATTTTTCTCTCTTGTGTTCTTATGGCCAGAAAAGACCACTGACAGTGTAAGTCACTGTCAGCTGTTACATCTTAAATAGCATGACATTTTGCTATTCAAAAAAGACTTGGAGAGAAGATTGGGAGGAATGGTTGAATCAAAAATCCACCAGGTCGCCAATTAATAGTCAGCTTTCATTTATTTTAACTATTTATTGTAATTTTTTTCAGTCCTTACCAAGTACATCAGGGATCATAAACAACAGCCTGTATCTCAAAACTTTTTGACTTCCCTACTCTTTTGGTGGCACAGTTGCATTTTTTCAAGGAGAAGTACAATCAGTGGAATGCAGATCACCAGTTACTTAGGGAAGACTCATTAATATCAAGGGAGAATGACTAAATCAACAAAATTCGCAAGTCTTAACTGGCAGTTAAGATAATAAAAACAGGTGGCTAATTCATCTCGTTATGTGCCTTAATTTTGTAGATCATAATGTATCAGGTATGGAATTAATGTGCATTATTGTATCTCTATGGATTTCAGTTTTAAACTGCAACTAGGCTAAAATGTGACCCACAACAAACGACAAGTCTTATTGTTTTTAGCAGAACTAATTTTTGAAAAACAATTGGCCCCTAGAAGTGAGGACTCAGTGGTCTTTGATGGTATAAACTGTCAATAAAACAGGTCCTCAACAGTCAGTTGAATTCAATTTTATTTATAAAGCCCAATATCATAAATCAGGATTTGCCTCACAATTTGTCCCTGGTTTAGCTAGCTAGCTGTAGCTTGTGAGACAGATAGATACAGACACTCACACATGGGGACACATGACAAAACGTATGATCACCTCCAGGCTTACACAAGATGGAGATTAAAAAAAAAAAAAACCCTCAGTAATTTCCTAAAACAGCTGCTTTTGGTGCACTTTTGGGTTGCAAGCAATGTGCTTGAAACTTGCTGCTGGAAACCTTAAATTTCTCCACAAGCTATCCACAAAAATCTGCTTCTAATAAAAAGTAGGCCATGCATTTGTTCTCATCTTACAGAATATATCTACAACAATAACTGTTAAATGGATAAACTGTGTTTTGTGATAAAAAAATAATAACAATAAAAAAAACACTGAATTTCTATTCCTGTCTATGTGAGCAGGTTTACCTCTGGTCTGTGGGGACAGGAACATTTTCCATTCCCATCTATATAGTACAACCTGTCCTGTGTCATCAAGGCCTTGTAGAGCATGAACAATAGTGACTAAGTGGCTCTGCAACAAGACCATTCATCCCCCTGTGAGGGAAATGTAGTTTCACTCTGGCAGGACCTCTTGTGATATCTGTCACATCTCCCAACTAATAACCATGGAGCACATTCCGCATGGTTGCCTGCAAACACATTAGGGTGTATGCTTCATTTTTATATATGTACACGAACACACACTGAAAGACACACACATTACCCAATCATTACTACACTTGTGATACTTGTAGTATAACTTCACCAGCAATTAGATTACCCTTGTACTGTACAGTCTGTCTTTTTTAAGCTGTGACATTATTGAAGGTGCATTATACAATCATTAATTTACATATTGCCTTCTTCCAGAGGGAGAGGCAGTGTCATCACTCAACAGATGTGTGTTAAAGAGCAATATGCTGTACCGTATTTATACATTAATGGATTTTGGGTGTCCATGATCAAATAAAATCAAAACTATGACACTTTGACAACACTCTCTCTCATCTGCATGATAAGTCTATCACCAAATCAATCAAAGATTATGAATTTATAATGTTAACAAAGGAAATAATGAAGTTTCAGACAAAGGTGAAATTCAAGTATTGCAGGAGTTTAAGTGCATCAGTCATAAAAAAAACAAACCCAATCCCTATCTGAAAAGAAAATCTACAGCATTGAGCAAGTCAAATTTAGAGATGAGGTGCTCATTTTGTACCTGCAGCCAGTGATGCTGCAATATATAAAAAAACAGAGTGAACTATGGTCTCCATTAACTGATTATCATAAAGCAAATCAAATTCTGCTTACGGCTGTAAATGCTGGAGCTGTTGGTGTGAGCGAATGCAGCTACAGAGCTGTATAATTCTGTGCCAAAATATGTCAATAAAATCATAAAAAATCTGGCAAGCCATGATGATGATGATGATAAGGTCAACATAATATCAATTTTGCATTAAGCTTGTTTTATCCATCCAATTTCTTTTAGTTCAATTCAGTATCATATTTAAAATCATAATTCATGCTAATGATGGCATCAGTGATTGTCTGCTTTTCTCCCTGTGAAGAAAGGCAGGCTGTCTGTACATAACTGGCACAACAGAACTGGACTACTTGTGAATTTAATTTGCACCTATGAGAAAATTCTAAATACCAGACACAAATTCTCCCAAATCACAGACCGAGTACAGGCACATATCCTTAGAAGGGCTTTTCTTTTTCAGATACCCCAACACAAGGTAGAACAAAACACGACCATGCTTTTTATTTTATTTTTTATTTTTTTGTTATTACTCTATACACTAGACAGATTATCCAAATAAAGTGTTGCCAAAATGTTCTGTCCAGCAAAATACAGCAAAACTGTATCATTCTACATGCATTGTTTTATTCTTCAAGAAGTCCCTGCTCCTTGTGCATAAACTGTTAGGGCAGCTGTTCCTTCTGAGTCACAGACACAATAAATGATTTCCGAAAAATGAACAACAAAAACAAACAAACATTACTTCAACAATGTCATTTTCTATGGCTAGCTAACTTGAAGATGTTTACAAAATGATATTGAGCTTCCAACATGACGTAACAATGAATATTTGAAACCTAACACTTACATTAATACAGATTGTGTCTGAAAAAAATCTGCATGTCCTCCGTCTCCTGTAACTGGGGGACTTGGTTATTGCTAATTGGTCTTCAGAGCTGCTGGCTGTTTGAATCAGTTTGGATGAAAGCAGCACAGGAGAAGGGAGGAGGAGTTTGAAGGGGGACTGGGAGTTTGAACAGACACTGTTTCTGCATGGTTCTATTGCATATAGTTTCTGATACTTTGTAATGCCCCTCGGTGTTTCACAGTGATGCACAGGGTACCCTTTAGTGTCAGTGAGACACACTGTGACACATGGTTACTGTTGTGAAACAGTTGTGGTTAGATTTAGGCAACTAAACTATTTGGTCAGGTTTAGAAAAACAAATCATGTTAAATAAGTATGTTTGTTATGTAATGTGACATGACATGAACATTCAAGAGCGCAACAACTGTATGTAAATTACGTAACACTATGTTCAAACAACAGTGAATGTTGGATTCTCACAGGACACAACAGTCTCCTGGGTGAAAGTCCAGGTTTGTTTGATCCATCTATCGCCTCCCTCTCCTGCCCTGTGCAGAATTTCTAGCTCATTATACTTGTTTTGTTTTCCTCTTAGCGACAAATATTGCCATGGGTGGGTTTACATTGGAGTTCAGCAGCATTTATACTTCTGCATCGAATTAACCTAACCTGCGTATTTTCTGACTGTACGAGAAAACTGGAGCTCCCGAAGAAACCTACACAGGCATGGAGGAAACATGCAAACTCCGACAACCGACTGGTGGATTCAGACCCAATGTTCTTGCTGCAAGGCAACAGTGCTAACCACTGCACCATCACACAGCTCAAGTCTTCGTAAGTGACAGTATTCTATACATATTATCAAGGTCAAAAAGAAAAATTAGCAAATCAAAATACAGCTACGAGTGATTCAAAAGGCAGCCTGAAGCAGTCCGTATTACACACACAGACACAATTTCTCACTCCCTGTCAAACGCGCACACACCTTGTGTTTACAGGGATATAACACCCTGCTTCTCACTACTGCAATGTTGTCACGGCCTCGTCAGATGATGTATGACAAGTCTTGGAAATCTTTAGCCGAGATGATCTGGGCCAAATGAATTAATAATTCATGTTTGATGGAGTCTTTTTAATATTTCAGGCATAATTAATAAGCAGGGGCATCGCTTCCCCTCAGCAGAGGAAATCACACTCAACGTCAACAGCAGATAAATGAGACAGAGCGTCCTGCCCCAGCCCGCTATCTCTCACACATACCCACAAACACACACACATATTCCTATACTCAGACACACACTTGGATGGATAAGACAGGGGGCCTAGGGCGTAGCCTGGCTTACTATTAGTCAAAGAGCGAGGAATGAGCGTACACAGTCACACATACACAAGTTTGTGAGTGATGTGCGGCAGTGCGGATGTTGGAATAAAAAGAGACGGGGAGGAGGAGTGTACATCTAAGTCCCTATTAAGTTCAAATCCGACTCTCAGCTCATAGAAAATTAATTCACAAACGGTAGAGAGCGACTCTCATTCCCAATACACAGCAGCACTGGATCTTCTTGGGTCGACATGCACACACGCAGCGCTGCGGGGGGAGGCATTAGATAAAGTACAACACGCGCACACACACACACACACACACACAGACAGTCCCTCGAGTGTATCACTGTGTGCGGTGGCGGGATATTATCGGGGAATAGTGATGAAGAATGGTCCCACTTGCTCTAAGTAAACCATAATCAGTGTCAGAGACGCCGGCCTTTTCAGCTAATCCATCCACCTCTGCCTGCAGCAGGGAGGTGCTGCTGTTGGGAGGGATGGGGGTGTGGGGGGTGGGGTTTGCTAGTTGAGCATCCGACTGGCTTGATTGCACCCTCCTCCCCAGCCACAGGAACGTACGAGGGGTCAGCGATGGAGGTCAGCAGAGATGGAAAGGAGGAAAAAAGCCCCAAACAACATAATCCAGTGCCGACGGAGCGGAGCAACAGTCGGGTTAAAGACCACTTCACTCTCTCTGCAGCCCATGTGGTGATTTGCTCCTCCACCACCAGTATTAAGGTTCTATAAGAGTTCAGACAATGAAACAGGATACCAATTGGTGACTGCATGGAGGGTTAATGGCCAGTTAGGAGGTTCAAGTGTGGTGACTGAACCAAAATGAGATCTATGCCAAATCAGTCAGGGTGACTGAACTCTGCTGCAACAGCTGGTTTGCTCCCATTTTCACCAGATTTTACATGCCTTTATCTTCTATTTATTTTTCAATGAAAGCTCAAACATCATTTAAATACTACACTGACAATGCCCTGAACACCTGTTTCTCCAATGTGTAACTTCAGTGTGCATGTAGGATTTCCTCTCGCCCAATGTCAGCTGGGATAGGCTAACATTGGCAGCACCCCTGCAACACCCAACAGGATAAGCAGTTATGGAAAATTAATGAATTAAGTACTGATTTATGTGATATTCATGTGTTTTTTATGTTCATCAAATATGAAAGATATTTTTCTTCATGTTGGGCGACAATCTGCTGATTATGAAAACAAGCTTTTGAATTTTTCTGTTATCACGGTAAGACTGCTCTTGGCTACTTGTAAAACATTCTCTTGCTAAAGAGAAGAGTAAAAGTAAGAAAATATTGGAAAGTAAATGGGTGCTAATAGTATCAGAACAAATCGCAGATATGAGCCAAAAACAAAGCAAATGTGTTTGTATATTGCCTACTGCATGTGTGGCCCATTTTTTTTCTTACACAAACATTTCATTTGAGTATCGCTATATGAGTGATGAGTCATATCGAACATTTCATCTGCACATATTCAGGATAAAAGCAAATGTTTTTGTTGTTGTTGTCATTGTTACAATGAAAGTAAAAAACTTTTATTTGGTTGCACAGAGCAACTTGTTTGTATGTAAAGTAATTGTAGTCACCAGCATTCACTCAGATCACTCAAGTGCTTTTACTTAAGGTTTTTCAGACTTGACAAACCTCCTCTTAAGCCACAATGGATGTTATCCATATGTTCATGATCACATGTAAACTGGCTTTAATCTGTAAAATCAGCAGAGTACACCCTGAAATAACATTTACGAGACTCCAATGCATTCATGTGGTGTCTAGAGCTTTTACTGCATTTAAGACAAAGTTTTCACTTTCGAAAATTGTAAGTTAGCATCAGCATCATGTGTATTTGCATGCAAATCACAAAAAAGAAACATGAGGTCAGAAAATAATCTTCCTGCTTTTATGCAGTGCCTGTCTCTGCTGAGTGATCACAATGGCACTATACTTTATGTAAAAGCACCAACATTTGCTCTGTAGGTACAATCCATCAGTGATTGTTACCGTGATGATTTTGTATTGGATGGACACTAACACTCCTCCTGATTCTTTTCCTCACTGACTTGCAGCCAGTATAAGATGCAGCAGTAAAGAGAGCTGGCAGAAGTTGCCAGTCTCCACATCAATGGCCTCATTTGTTCCCACTAATTATACTAATGTGTGAAAATTAATGTGTTAGTGATTTATTGACGCTAAAATGTGAGAACCTTTAGCTGTGGGAAACAAATTAGCAGCCAACATTACCACCAAATCGCATTTTGTGTTCACATGGACTCCTAACTCCAGCCAGGGCTGACCTTTTGTTTGGCAAACAAACACGCAACACACACGCCTGTGATGGCTTTTCCATTGGTCCAACGGCTGAGACATTTTCCACTGACCTCGACACCTGGTAAATACAACTTGTGGGGATTCTGTGATGCTGAGGCTAGCGATTGATGTGGCATTACCACAAAGAGGCGTGATTTCTTTTCATCTCAGCTGACAAAGGATGTGACAAAAAATAATAATAATAGACAATAGTTAAATAATTCATCCAATATAAACCAAGGACATTACAGTGATATTCATGAAATTCATCAAACTGGCAAGAGAATGAATGCAGGACAAAGGGGAGCAATCAAAAGAGAAGAAATCCAATTCTCTCCGCCCTCCATGTCTGTCTCTCAATCTGTCTGTCTGTCTTAGTCACCACCAAAGGTCAGTTTCTTCTTGTAAAGATGAGAAATGAGGTAAGAGCTGGACATGATGACAAGAAGAGGAGAGAAATACATATAAAAATATGGGGGAAAGAAAACAAAGAGGAGAAAATAATACTTTAATACTTCATAGTATTTTAAACAATAAATTATATAAATGTATCCTGTCAATTTTACACGATAAATTATGATATATTAGTATTGCGCTTACAGCTTGTTGTGCTTTGCCGAGTGGAGACAAAAAATCAGTCAATGCCAATTTAAAGTTTATATGATTCATTATTTCTAATTTATGTGCAGATTTTCATGTGTATTTCACTTAGTGTTATTAAAAAAATTCTGATTCCTCTCTTTTCATCTTTAATCTTCCTCTTTTCAGTGAAGGTTCAAGGCATCAGACAGTCATATTTGATCACGGTAAAAGGACAATAATTTAGATCATAAACAGAGTAGAATGGATGTGTGTTGCTTTGTTTGTGTTTTTATTAAAGGGATAGTGCACCCAAAATATGAAAATTCAGCCATCATATGCCGAGGGAGGCTCAAGTGACGTCCTCACAACACTTGCGGAGATCCAAGGGGAGAGGGGGTAGCAACACAACTTCACCTAATGGAAGCTTACAGCGCCCCAGATTCAAACGTCCAAAAACACATAATTGAAACCAGGAGGCTTGGATCACTACAGACGAGCAGTATGGAGATATTTTGTGGTTTCAATTATGTGTTTTTGGACGTATGTATCTGGGGCACTGTAAGCCTCCATTAGGTGGAACTGCATTGCTACCCCCTCTCCCCTTGGATCTTCGCAAGTGTTGTGAAGACTCTAAAATTCACCTGAGCCTCCATCGGCATATGGGAGAGTAGATAATGGCTGAATTTTTCATTTTTGGGTGCACTATCCTTTAAGTTATTTTTAGGCCTTTTGTTTGTTCTTCCTTTTTCCTATTTTCTTTCAAAGCTATACTCTTTAAGACGGTCAGATCCCCATTTTGATACTATTTAAAGCAGCATTTTTCAGTAATGGGCCACTCAACCTATTTACATTCCATACCAGTACTGCTTTAGCCATCTTTATTAAAACATGACATGATACAGTGAATCGTGTTATCCTTTCCTTAAAAAGACAGATGTAGAGCTTTAATGTGTAGGAGCACATTGCTTGTGAGGAACAAAACATTTCCTAGAAGCAAGCCTTCTTAATTTTCATTCAGATATCTTGAGGTCAGAGTTCAAGGAACCCCTTTGAAAACGTTATGCCAGTTTTTCCCTTCGCAAAAAATTGCCTTAATTCCAAGCGTGATTTAGCCACACAGTTTACAAACAAAATAGTATCAAGTGATTGGTACTAATGGATGCCTCACATTGTCTAGTTTCACAGGATACCTCCATCCACATGCTAGCTTAACAAATGAGTGCAACGCAGCTTCTTAAAGACAGTAATTGAGCTGGTCTCAGTTACTTCCACCAGTGGCGGTACAGCAATTGTATCACAGTTGCCATGCCCCTGATGCCCCCCGGCTCCCCCTGGGCACGCCACTTGTCAGCCTGGACTGAAATTGTATATCTTTTGAGTGATTTTGAGCAGCTTGTGTTCTTTGTATCTGTGTCTCCTTTGGTGTAATAAAACTATTTTTTAAATGAAAATCAACTCTCTCTCTTTCTCCCTCCCTCTGATGGTGTGTAGCTGACTGATGATGTCAACAGCAAAGATCTCATTGCCAGAAGCCCGGCAGCTCAATGTGACCTACATGCTTTATCTACACAAGACGCCTTTTTACTCACCTCTCACTCTCACCTCTCCCTCTATTTCCCTCTGTCTGTCTCTCTCTATCTCTCCGCGTCTCTCTCTCCAATAAGGGGTCGCGGCATGAAACGAAGAGATTACTCAAACAGGACAAAGTCATATTCAATTACAGCACCGGGATATTGGCTGTACAGTAAATTGAACAATTATGTGGCAGCGGCTACAGTGGCAGATGTGCACAGGGCCCCATTTTAGTGGAGTGTGCTGTCAGCAGTGCTGGGTCATTCCATTACAGCTGCAGACTGGGAGGGAGGCCGTCACAGCATACTTATTAAACTACGTACACACACACACACACACACACACACACACACACACACACACACGCAGTCAAGTGCTGGAAGATGGTGGAAAAAAAAGAAAGTACAGCACAAGTATTCATCTAACCATTTCCACCACACAAGTTTCATTTACATCATTCATCCATTTGTGCATTCATTCATTCATTCATTCATTTATGCATTCATTCATTTTCCATAACCTCTTATCCTGGTGCACGGTTGCGGATGTGCTGAAGCCTATCCCAGGTGTCACAGGGTGAGAGGTGGGATATACAATGGACAGGTTTCCAGTCTCTCATAGGGCTGCCACATAGAGACAGACAACCATTCACACTCACACCGATGGGCAATTTAGAGTCACTAATTAACCTAACAGGCATGTCTTTGGATTGGACAAAGTCATTTACTTTATGTCCCCCTTAATTAATGTAAATTCCTAGTAAAGTGACTCAAAAGAGGTATTAATGGAGAAGAATATATTGATTACATGGAACAGTTAAGCACTATACTTCTAACAAGAAGTAACAGTGACCTTAAAGGATAACTTCTGTATTTTTCAACCTGGGCCCTATTTCCCCATGTGTATGTGTGCGTATGATTCATAGGTACAACTCATTCTAAAATTGGTTCAGTATTGAGGGAGGCGGAAGCCGCGAAACGAGTTAAAACAGTAAAGGGGGCAAATGCGTCCCGTATAAGATTGCGCATTAAAAGTGCTTTTTTTCGCCACTGACTGGTTCAGATAGCCAGTGCTATCTCTGTAAATAGCATACTAAGTGTTTCCCTTACCTCTCGGCTGTGTGTGACATCATCTCGCGAAAGCTTTGCTCCACTGTGTCTGTAGCTCTCTCTACTCGTGGGACAGCCGTTTTCTTGAGGAAGAGGTGTTTCGGGATTGGATGTCATCTTGGGAGAAGTGAGCACTGCAGACCCGATGGTCTGCAAGGCGCAGTGTCTGGACAAGAGTGTTAGCATCCATTTGTAGCCACAACAGCCTATGAAAGCTATACGGGGTGTTGCGTGACATCCTGTTCTTGCAATTTGGATAAGCACAAACACAAACCATTGTTTTCAATCAATGCAGTAAAACTCTCAAGTGTACTCCGGGACAACCAGCGCCACTCAGAGCGGAGCTCAGCATGGCTCCTCTGTTTTCTTTCGGCAACAAGCAAAGCTCTCACGAGATGACCTCACAGCCCAGAGCAAGTGAAGGGTCAGGGAAACGCTTAGTATGCTATTTACAGAGATAGCACTGGCGATCTGAACTGGTCAGTGGCAAAAAAAGCACTTTTAATGCGCAATCTTATACGGGATGCATTTACCGTTTTAGCTTGTTTGGCGGCTCCCAGCTGCATCCGTCTCCCTCAATACTAAACCAATTTTAAAATGAGTTGTACCTATGAATCATATGCACACATACATATGGGGAAACAGGGCCCAGGTTGAAACATACCGAAGTTATCCTTTAAGTACATTTATTGATATACTAACAGGGTACCAAAGTAACAAAGGTACAGTACCTTAACTACAAATTTAGGCCCAGGCCCAATTCTTTGCCTTGGCCCAACCACTCTGTTTTGAGTGCTGCTGCATGGGGTAAGGCCCTGATCACACAGAAAGTGTTTTAGCAGCTTGAGGTGGCTTTTTGTAATTGTTTTTAATGAGAATGGAGCTTTTTGCTTGCTGATTTGTGTTGCTACATGCCTTGCCTTACTGCACTCTATGTGCCTGGCGATTTTGCTGGAGCGCTCTGAACTCCTTGAATTGGAAAAAAAACCAAGCCTTCTGTCATGGTCACGACAAAAAGGAGGGGGAATTGGTGGTGCTCAGTTGCTCAGCAGGACCAATGGACTTCCTGTAGTTAATATTCACTTTTGTTATGCAAGGCCTAACAATAGACAGCAGGTCATCCTAAAATATGTCTGGAAACAGTCATCATGGAGGCGAAGCTCCCGGACCAACTGGTGGTACTCCCCATGATCCACCCTCTTATCAGGTTCACATGTACCCACACAGATCTCTGTTTCCCTGAGCCCAGCAAACTATTTGCTGACATCCTCTCACCCTCAGCCAGAGCTACAGCAAGTATGCTCTGTCTGTCCATTTTAGTAACTAGCTACTAACTACTGTCAAATAAATAAAATAAAATAAACAGTAAACTGATTACACCGGAAGGTTACAGTAACGAGGTGATGGGGTAGTTGCCTGGCAACAATAAAAAGGTGGAGCAAGTGTGTTTTTACTTTTACTTTCCTTTTTAAAGGCAGTGTGGTGCGCCTCACATTTTGTAACCTGCCAAACACTTTCTGTGCGATGAGGGCCTGAAGGTGTCCCATTTGTTTTGTAGGATCAAGGGATAGTGGTTACCCAGCCCTTCAACTGGCCCACAGAATGGGGTGTTTTTATATGCAGACTCCAAACAAGTGGTACAAGAAATCTTACAGAATGCTTTGTGAGCTGCAACATGGCTGCAGCTGGTACAGGAAACAAAAATGTTAAATGTTAGTTCCTCTTTGCAAATGATCATGCAAAAACGTTAAAACCCAATGGTGTATCTTAGTTTGACATACAGTAGATGCAAGGGAATATGTAATTTGGTCGTTATAACAGGCATTAATAACAAGCAACCTGTTAATAACCCTGTAATCCACAGACAAAATGCAGAAGGAAATACTTCCATGCATCCATGAATTAACCCTTAATCGATGAATAATGAAAAGTGCTAACCTACCTGGTATTGCCAGTTTCTAAAACAAAGTGATTTTTATTAATCTTGATTTAATGGAGAAATTTCAGATCTTCTGGTTTATTGTGCACATCACACGTGCTGTTTTTCTTTCTATGTGTCCTTTATTATTCTGTGAAAAGATAACAGACTTTATTTTGTGTGTCTCTGCACTGCTCCCACACAGCCACTGCAGTCATATTTCTAACAGAAGTGAAAGAACAACATGTCAGATTTGGAAATACCTTGTGGAGACTTTGAGTCAAACGTTTAACAAGACGTGTCACAAATAATTTCAGGTACCAACACATAATCATAGAACAAACAAAACCAAAGTAAGAAAAAATAAAAAGCTGCTGCCGTCCTACTGTGACAGCTGCATTTCAGTTGAGTGATGTCAGTTTCTAAGGTGACTTGACCTGTTTCAGCTAAATGAAATGAACAGTGAATGTCTCTGCCACATTCTTTGTTTATCACATCACATTTTGTGTTATTCCACAGGCATATGACTAGACTATGAAGCTGTAAATGTTGATTGGCATTAAAGAAGCATTAAACATGAGATACTTCAATACATTATTAATGTATAACACAAACACAACTAGTTCTCAAACCCATACAACCACATAAGTCATTTTTTCCTGCCCATAGGAGTGTTTCCCAAATTAATGCTCCTACCAGTGAATGACAAAATCACTTATATGTGACCATTGCAGTTTTAAACATGTGGTTAACATTGTGAAGCAGTCACAATCAAGTTAGGGAAAGATCACAATTTGGTTAAAATATTTACTCTGACCTCCTCCCCATGATGTTTTGCATTGCCGTAACGCGATGCATCCTGTTAACGCAAAGCAGAGGATTGCTTATTTGTGGGTACCCAATGGCTGCAGGACCCAAAACAGCTACTCAATTTGGTTTAACTTCCGGCCTCAAATGACCAACTCGTTTGTTAAAAAAAGAAGAAAAATAAGCAATATATGGCTGATATGGAAAGTCAGCATCAGTTGCATGGAGGCTGTCCTTTTACACTGCAGCAACAATACAGCAGCAAATTCTGATTGCTAGTTTCTTTGTGGGAAAATTTTAAAGAAGTGGTGGTCTTCAAGGAATGTAAAATACACCTTTCACATACTGTAAGGCTCTTAATTTTGATATCAGAATTGTCAACCGGTACACTTAATTTCCATCTGCAATCTGACATTGCTTCCACTCTGATTCCTGTGGAGGAGGAGATTTGATTTTCAATAACCAATTACTAGAGACCAATGTATCTGCCTGAATCTAATGCCATTTTAAGCCCACACTGATGCATAGCCATGCCAACATACTGGTTTTGCTGCAGTTTCAAAAATGTCAAGGAGTGAAGTAAAAATAACTATGATGTCAGGAAACATTGAGATGTGTTGAATAATAACAGCCTCAATAGCAGTGTCTTTCTTGCCTATACTGGTTGTCATTGTTGCATTTTCAAGTATTTCAGCATGTTCCTGAGAAAACCTTTGATTGTAGCTTTGACAATGGAACCAAGCTATTTCTGTGACAGAATTAAGGTCACAGTCAAAAGTCAGTGACAGCTAAGCATATCACAATCAATTAAAAGATCCTCACTTATTGTCGACATGTTTTCACCCCTTTCATTCTTATTCTCACTTTGTCTCATTGGTGTTCACCCCCTGTCATTCTTCCTTCCCCATGTTCTCACCTAATGTTTCACTGAGTCCCACTGTCACTGAATTTATTAGCACACATGGAGGAAACGAATAAGAAACGTTGGGTGGAACCAAGAGAGAAAACAACTAAGACAAATAAAGAGGACGTATACTCGCAGCAACAGGGATGACAGGGTTTATGGGTTATGGGTTAATGTATGAATGCATCTGTGTTATAGGTCTAAGGCACAGAACAGGAGGTTTGAAGGTCTACATGGAAGTCGACAATGTAACTTGACTGTAATTTGCTAAATAAAACTTGGAACAGGTATTATGACTGCAGCAAGACATTTTTTTCCACAGAGGAAGTGAAAATTAAGTGAAATCTCAACGTGTCTGGTGAACAGCAGCTACTGAGGGATTCACATAAAGTAAGAGAGACCAGGCAAAGCTGGAGTCACCAACAGAGGTTAAACCTCATCACCTCTGAATATATCTCCAAATTACATTCATATGCAAATATATTCTGCATTTACATATTGCTTTTTTTGGTCAATGTAATACTGTCTTGATTTTGTTTTTCTTCAACTTATTAGACAAAATGTTTATCCTGATCAAATCCCAGTTATTCTTTGTAAACAAAATTCATGTTTTTTAGTAACTACTTCCCCCAGATTAATAAAACTAAGAAAAAAAACTGACAGCTTGCAAAACTTTACTGAACATTGTGTACACTATGCTGTACATTTTACAATTGATAACATCATTGCTGATGAAAGGATTCAGCGAGTATCACATTTAAGATATTGTCTATGACAATCAGCTGAGAATCCCCCTCCACTAAGGAGCCACTATCCACTGTGGAAAATGAAATAGAGCAAAGCGACTGGTACAAAAAGTGAGCCATGTCAAGCCGAACTATGGACTGGAAATAAGACATTTGACTGACAGAAACCAAGGCTAATGGGGAACGCCACCTACATTAAGAATTCCATTTGGTTATTTCCATGGTCTAGGAAAGTTCAATCAATATTTAGGAACATGAGCTACTCTCCCTCAAAGCCAGAAACCAGAGAAGTGAGTCTAAAACCTGTGACATCATCAAGTACAAAGTCTCGATCTGCTCCATAACCCCCATTTTCACCAAGCAGTCCGGTTTGCTTCAGTTCAGTTTGGTACGCATTTTTTCCATTTCCACTGTGAAAAGCTGTGGATGGTACCAATGGAACCATTCCTAACTGTCCTCATTTTTGGTCACCCCTCTGTTGGGGTACCTAGCATGCTGATCTGGTACTAAAAGATAGAGCTAGAAACACTGCAGTCTGTTCATTGGTCAGTAGAAGATGTTCACTCTTGCTCAGTGCTGAGTTGTGTCTGGTTTTGAAGCTTATGTAACCACTGTTCATACCTTGGCAAGTCTTACCTATATTTGTAAATTAGAACTATAAAGGATGTTTTGCTGCCTCTCACAGCAGCTGTATACCAAGAAAAGAATAATTCAATTCACTGTACTGACTGCTGATAACATTTAGGGTGGGATGTTTACTTGTAATGTTACTCAATGCATGAAAAATAAAAATGTCAGTATGAGAATATTGACCATTCCGTTAGTTTTTATTGTCTCTCTTGGATGACATACACTTTTCGTAATGAGTGGATCATCAAGGATTTAAAAATATATAAAAATTTCAGCTGGATAATGTGAACTGCATATATTCTAATCTTGTCTTAGAGGAGAAAAAAAACATCACAGAGCATTGTTCCTGTGGGCTCCAGCAACATTAAACCCCCGTGCTTGCCTGTGAAGGACAAAATGCACACACCCGCTATTTAAGCAATATTACACGAGAGGGAGTGATGTTGTACTGTATATCATCACGGCTGTGATTCAGTTGTAGGCAAGAGGCTGCAAGCCGAATGCAGAGGACAATCACAGCCGTGACGATATACAGTACAACATCATGATCTCAAGTGTGATATTGCTTTTATACAACAGTTCAACAACAGCTTAAACAGCAGTGCTGAGTAAGGAAATGTTAACAAAAGGTGATGAAATAAATTATTTTAAAGTATGTTATGTAGCTCCGCGAAAACAAACAATTTCCCCCAGTCTGTTGCCAGGCAGTGCAGCAGACACGCCAGGAACTCACAAGCTACTTTGTATTTACATTGATCTGCAGCTGTGTAACTTCGTCCAGTTCGGCTGACGAAACGTTGGCAAACATGGATGTTGGCACGACCGGATTCAAACAGACTTGGAGGTCTGCACAGAAGAGTCCTGGCTTTCCTTTTCCTAATCCTCTCCTGGCGACCACTCATAATTTAATTCAAATGTAATTTTGGGGAAAATATCCATCTTCTCAGTCTAACGCTATAGTGTCAGTTTGCGTCAATGTAGCAAGTGTGACAGTTGGTTAATTAACTGTTGTATTTATATTTATAACACCTGTGAGTGGAGTGATTTTACTGTTAAAAGTCCCAGTGATGTTATACTCTATGGCCCTGTTCAGATGTGGCGTCTAAAAGCAAGTGGAAAACTCCAGCTGTGCCGTTTCCATCCTTTTATCCAAGGCACTTCAGAGGTTGCGCTACTGTCGCGCCTGCTGTTACCAAGCAACCAAAACCGACAGTCACTCACAGAGGGAGTAAAAAAGTTACAAAGTTTATAAAAAAGTTAAATGGAAAAAGTAGCGTATCATCATGCTCACCAGTTATCCCAAGCTCTGAGCTGATAATTCTCCAGGCATTGTTCCTTCTGTTGGAGTAGTACGACGAAGACAGGTCATATAACTCAGGGTATCCCTGGACAAGAATGATCAGTCGCTCCTCTATTGCTTGCTGCCTTTCACGCCACCGGACGCGCCATGGACGTGCACGAAAAAACAGGCATTGCTTTGGATTGTGAGCGCGCTTGACCGGCGTCTACATTGAAACTAATGGATTTGTGCGCGCAAAAGACACTACATCTGAAAGACCCCTATATCAGCACTCACGGAATGCCTCTCGTCCAATTAAATTACTCGGTCGGAACTTAAATGTTGTATAATCTTAAATATCCCGTAGAAAAGAGAAAAGATTTGGGTGATGAGGAAATACAGCAAGTGCAGTGAGTGGACCCACAGAATGTTCGCTTGTCTTTTTTTTATTTCCTTCACCCAAATGAGTTTTACTCTGTTGTCGTCTTCTCAGTTCTGAAACAAAAAATGTACCAGTATACTCAAAACATTTCCCTGTGTGGCAGTGTCACTGATAACATCTTTCCCAATTCAATGTCCATTGCACAGTTTCAGACTTTTTACCCTAGGACATCCAAAGTTTGAGTTTTAGCACCACTTTTTGGATTTAAGAGAGAGTTGTTCATGCTTACTAATGTGCTTACTATAGGATTCTCTTAGACCATAGGAAAAATGTAATCATTTTGAAAATGCGTTAATTCCCCTTTGAGGTCAGACACATTTTAAGGAAAATGCCTAAAATGTAATATCAGTTAATATAGAATATATTTTTATGTTTTCCTATGAAATACATTTTTTTGTACCAGTATTTTTTCTTGATACATTTGATGAGCAGGTATTTATAATTTGTAACAAATTATATTATTATATTATTATTATTATATTAATCAGATTGTTGGATTTACAAGATTTAAGTCATTGCTGACACTGAGAACCCAGGACACTGGTGCCAATGCAAGCTTTCTTTTCAAGCCTTTCTTAATTTGAGCCTCTTTATGCAGTCTGCCTCTCTGTCAAAGTCTGCTGTAGAACTTCATTGCAACATTTTTAATACTTCAGGACAACACTGTTGCAGCTTGGGGATACATTTTTCTTGACTGTATGAAAGATCTGTCATCATTGTGTGATGATTTAATGACTTAATGACCATGAAATATGGTGCTCTACAAAAGGCCTCAGTATGATTATATAATGTGCTTGTCTGAAACGCCCTTTCGAAGAGCAGATTTGTGGAGATCGGCGTCCAACAATTTTTGTAACTTTCTGGAGCATAGAATCTGACTCTAAAATGATTATGATAATTCTGGATGAAATACTATAACCAGTTTACAGAATCTGGGAAACAATCTCCCCTCAAGATCCATTTAGTTGCTGCTTTGGTGCTTTAGACCATACCACGGCAGATGGTGTTTGCCCACTTGTCACTTGAAAACTATGATGTTCAAATTTTCAGTTTTGTAATATTATTACAGCAGTCTGTTCTCAAGGAGATGGAGTTATATTTCATCCCCAATATACAATCATGTAAAATTATCCAAGTGCAAACTATTCAATAAAACAAAATTGCTCTGAACTAACTTGTTGCTGGAGAGAGTTTATGATGACTGTTTTTACCATCCCATTGCCACACACAATTTCTGGATGATGATGTCTTCAAAAGTCAAACAGTGAAATGTTTTCTTCATTCTCTTAGTCACTTGACTGATCACAGCATCCACTCAAGTCAACTGTTCCCTTCTCTCACACCCACTGGGGGTTCTCTGTGTCATTTATTTTTCTCATTCCACGCATGTTAATATGCCGCCTTGTTTTTATCTCCGCTCATAGAAGCTCCATTTTACGGATCTTTGTCATATTTATAATTTCAAACACCCCCACCCAACCCTTCCTCCCTCCAAGCCGAAACACATTTCTGCACTTCATTTCCATCCGTCTCGCTGGTGTTCCCATCACCGCAGAATTATGTCTCCCATCAAGGAAAACAATGCAAGTCAAAATACTTCACACAGGTTGAAAAGTCAGCCAGCTCAGCTTTTGCAGACGATGTCCTGGAGATGCCTGTAGGCGTGAAGTGGGCCAGCACACTGAAGAGTACATTATGGGACATTACTGTCAAAACTGATGTCCCTCCACGCTTAAAAAATCCCTGTGCTATACTGAAAAGCAGGGAGTTTTTAAGTGTGTAAGAAGAAGAAGTGAGATGGCAGAGGAGCTTAACTTTCAATAAATTCTGAGTATTCATCTCACAAGAAAGCCCTAAAAGCTTTTATTGTGGCAGCTAATGACCTTCCATGAGGCACCACTAAAATTACAGCTTTTTACAATATTTTATCCATCTTCTTTTTATGTATTGATTCCCCAATCTCCAATAGCTAAAGCAGCATTTCCCCTCTGTGCCTCTGAGTAAAAGAGATTGCTGTGATTTTATGAGCTGGTACAGTCACTACTGTCCTTGAATGGTTGCAGCTCTGGGCAATGAATTCTCCTCTGTTTATTACTTTATTCATTCTGTTTTACTTTTCTTGTAGTTATGTATTAAGAGTTTCAGTATCCATGATAACTCAAACCTGTGCCATGTAGGCCCCTGGAAACTGGAAACATTTTACAGTGTCTTTCTAGTTTGTGGACTGTGTGTGTCCTAATGATTAGGAGGGAAACGCTAAACAATTACAGTTAATAGATACAAGTGTCTGCTTATTCAAGCAACTATATGGTAGTAAAGTGGGCTAGTCTATACAAAGCATCCAGCAGTAACTTTCCCATCCATCTCTATCATAGCCGGGCTGAGCAATACCACAAATGTCTGGTTTAGATACAGGGGCCAGAATCGCCTTTACATTTACATTTGATCATTTGGTGCTCAATTTGTACAAAGCAACATACAAATGAGGTATACTCCAAGTCACAGCAGATCAAGGAAAAGCCTTTGAGAGTAAAGGACCTTGCACACCTACATCATTTGGTCTGGACCTTTGGACTTTTCACCTTGACCTGTACCAAAATACAGGTTTGAAACCTTCCCTGGACCAAACAGTTGAACCATGTTTCAGTTTGTTTCTGATGTGAAAATATTTTTGGGATGCTTTGGACTTATAGACCAATTACAGGAAGTTTTGGCAGGCTATTGTCAAGTGATGAGAAAAGCTGATGATCGGAACAAAGGAGAAGTTAACAGTAAAGTTGTCAAGTGATAGTAGATGTGTACAGGTTAGGTTTCAATTTGTTCATAAAAAATGCAACATAACAAAATGAGCCATGGTGGCACATGGAAAGAGGAGGAGATTGCTTTATAAAGAGTTGACCTGGTTGAAAAAAGTTGGGGCATCTGGGTTTTGAAAAGGCCCTATGTGCCTTAAATATTACTATTATCAATATAGTCTTGTTTGACCATTCAAAATTGACTGATGCAAACAAAAATATAGACTCTCTCATTCCTCTGTGTTGCATCCATTTCTATTTCATGAAAGGATGGAGAATCTTAACCAAATGTATCTCAGGTTCCATTTAGTAGCTAAATCTAGTGTATGATCTGTTGTCATCTACTTCTACATGTTCAAATTTCCATGTTTTTAAACACTTCTAGGACTTATTGTGGAGGACTGAGATGTGCTTAAGGTGCATCTCCACGACATTGCAGTATAGTACACCACACCACCTCCCTTGGTCCGTTTATCCACTCACATGGTTCACGTGCTCACATCTCATGCTTTGCTGATGATATTCAGCTCTATCTGTCCCTCCCACTACATGACCTGACAGTCTCAGTGACAATCTCATCCTGGTTCAGTGATATCTCAGAATTACTGAGGGAACACAGGGCCATAAACAGCTATGAAATAAATTGTAGATCAGGGGTTTGTTTTTTTTTTATGACATGCTGTACTCTAACATTTTTATAACATACTACACTGCAAATTTTTCAATGATATTTCATATTGACACATTAACACACATTTTTGCAATCAGTGATATAGCCTATGTTACATTTATATTGGATTTTAGTTTTTCACTTTTTAATACATTTGGAAGTAATGACATGGAAATATAGTGTTTTACATTTATTGTACCTACACACAGCAGTTGAGCAACGGCTTCTGCAGGGGTACGGTAACACCACCTGGACAAACCGTATGCAGAACTGAACTACACCATAACTTTAATTTCTAATGATTATTTTGGATGCCTACCTTTCTCTCTGCTGGTTGCCTGTCATAACATAGTAATTTATTTTTATCTATATTTTCATCAATACAATTAGGTGGACATTTTGAGCATATTTGAGGATTGGGGGGATGTTTCCCTCAATATAACTACAGCCTTGAACACCACCCGCAACTCAATGTCTAACTTCTAAGTTCTCTGAGATTGAACTCCTGCTGATCCCAGCCCGTCCTTCTGTTCAGCACATTAATATCCAGCTCAGCTCCTCTTCTCTCTCTCTCCAACAAAGTCTGCTTTGTTGGAGAGAGAGTATCATGAACTCTCACTGCACGTGTTGCATCTGTCACTCTGTCATGTCACATTGTAACATTCAAAAGATCAAGTCTTATCTGACTTAGTACACTGCTCAAGTCCTTGTACAGGCACTGGTCATCTGTTGTCTGTAACAGCCCTCTGGCATGGCTGCCAGCATGCACAGCAAAACCTCTGCAAATGATCCAAAATGCAGCAGCGCATCTGGTCGTCAACCAGCGAAAGACAGCTCATGTCACTTCGCCTTTCATTACTCTCCACTGGCTCTCTGTTGCTTCTCACATTAAGTTCAACTCACTAATGCTCACCTTTGTGGATCAGAGTGCTGAGGTATTCATGCGGTCACCCCTATTCCATAGACAATGTTGTTGACTCATGTGGGATCATTTCCAACGCTTGGATGGAAATTGACAGCACAATGGGACATTGGGTCATATAATTTATGTCTCAGCTGAAGTAAGAGCAAGAAACACAGCCTTTTAATTAGATTTTTCTTTGTATTAATTTTTCAGCACAGAGATCATTGCAATAAAAAATTTCCAATCAAATGATAGTGTGGTACACGTAATGATGTTGTATAGTTAGAGATGGAACTTTGTTAACAATTTTTAATCATGTTGCTTTATATTGAAAATAAGTTGAGGATGAAGCTTGAACTTGAAGTCACTGCTGCAGCTGGACATTTTAAAAGTGAAGTTTATTTGAAAACAACTCAGCAACTGCATTTTAAGTAGCTATGATTGAGCAGCGGGGGGAAATGCCTCAGAAACCAGTGGCTCCACTAATGCAGCACATATATAAAAGTAAATTGGTTTTGAAATATGAGTTTCTACAGACTTAATTTAAAGCTTCATTAGCAGATTTAAACACACAATTTTATAATACTGACATTCACATGACAAATTCTTGACTAAACTAGAAAGGTAAAAACACCATTATCGCTAACACACCATGTAAAATACCACAGCTGAATCTCTATACTGATTGCACATTACATACCATATGTGATGACAATATAATGAGGAGTAATGATTCTACATAGTTCTGACAAGTGACTCGGATCCAGATGGTTACAAAATTTTGCCAGTTGGGTATCAAAGTGTGCCAAAAACCGTTGTGTCTCTTTGCAGGGAACTGCGAACTACTGCTGACAATGACTTGTTGTTCACATGGAGGGTTGTTGCAGTGTTGTTGAAATGAACTGACCCGAACGACTAGTGCCTCAAGCTGAATGACAGACCTATTTTTAGGTACTTCATGACTGCAGAGCCATCTTACCTGATACACTTGATGGATACTATCCTCTGAGTCCTCAATTGAAGTCAAGGCTACTCAAGGACTACTTGAGAGGTTTGGAAATATTATGATGTCTGAGAGGGCACCAAATCGATGCATTTTTCCAGAGAGTGAGTCAGTTTGATCCTGCATTAGACACGCAGCCACTGACGCAATCACAGAGAGTACTCGTATAATGCATCACCCCTCACACCTTGCACGGACAGCTCAATTGGCGGCTGCCATTCATTTAATCAACACACACACACAAACACAGGTCTGTGTGCACACACATAAAAAGCTATGGGCATTTATGTGATGACAGAGGCAGTATGGAAGTGACGAGGTTGATTTGAGAGCAGCTTTCCTCGTCCTCTGTGTCCTCTGAATGTGTTGAAGTTCATCATCAGTTTCGAGCATAAATTTTGTCCCTGCATTTCTGCTTTATTCACTGTATTAGTTTGGTTAATTGACTATAGTAACAAAGGCAATGGATATAACTGTCATAGTCTTTAAACTTCACAACCAAAAGTGTGTGGGCACCCAAACATTACACCCATATGTCATAGCCCAAAACCATGGGCATCTCTTCTAGTTCTAGCACTTCCACCAGATGTCAGAACCTGACATCACTTAAGGTTTATTGAAGACAGAGTTAACCCACATTGAACCCACTGGCAAAATCACTGTCACAAATAAATGACAGAGACTTCACTCTACAGTGTAGTTCCTTACTCTTCTTCTAAATCATAGAAATATACAACACTTTATAATTATCAAGTTAAGTTAAATTTCAGTTTGACTTTGTCTTCTCAGAAAGCTTGATCACTCAGACACATTTTGTGTCGCTCTCTGTCTCACTCGCTATCTGTTAAATTATTTTTAAATATGAATAAAATAAAACTAATTTCCTTCCCTAACAGAGAGTTTTTTTTTAATCAAAGCCAGGTGGAGTCCAACTCTGTTCACCCCAGATGAGGAGGACGGACAGATGACAAGTTCTGACCCATCCAAAAAGGCTAGATATAGATATATAGATCTATTAAAATGTAATCTAGTAAAATGTACAAAAATGGCTGCCTCAGTTGTTTTTATACTGCTCAGTTTCCCCCTCTGTCCCTGCCTCCAGCAAGTCATCACTTCGCTCATGCAGGCCCATGCATTTCTGAGAAACCTTTAAGACCTGCCACACAATGCCCTCTGACTTCCCCACCAATCCTGGTGAAGGAGGTTTTGAGGAGATTGTATTTCCTGAGATGTGGCGCAGATCCCTCCTTGGTGGAGTCAGAGGTCAGAGGTCATGCTTAGCTACAGAGCAGAGCCCCTGAGCTGATAGGGATTTAGTGGCACCTCAGCGGAATGAGCTGAGACATCCAGTTGTAACACTGAAATATATTTTCCTCCTTAAACTGGAATCTTGATGAAACACATAAAGCATCACAATAAACCAAATCCTGTGAATTATTTAGCTGCAGGTGTAGCTGCAGAACATCTTTTTTTAGTGCAAGGTTGAATGTGTTGACAGTAAGAACCCCCTTTAACAAACGTACTTCACACTTTAACTGAAGTTTCAAACAGGAGCAGATAACAATCAGTGGGAAAATTAAAAACTGAAAAGGTGAAGACAAAACGCATGACAATTCATAATATGTTTGTTTTTTAAACAGCTGCCAAATCTGTTAGATAAAACAACAATTTACATCATCGGTGGACGCTGAATCGTGACCCATTTCCTAAAAATGCTCCTGCTGTCTTAGGGGCCGTTCACATGCAGCGTCTAAAAGCGCGTGGAAAACGCCAGCTGTGCCGTTTCCACCCTTTTATCCAAGGCGCTTCGGAGGTTGCGCGACTGTCGTGCCTGCCGTTACTAAGCAACCAAAACCGCCTGTTACTCACAGGGGGAGTAAAAAAGTTTTCAAAAAAGTTAGAGTGTGTGTGTGTGTGTGTGTGTGTGTGGAGGAGAAGGAGAGAGGGAGATGCTGGTAGAGAGGAAGTGTGTGTTATTAGATACGTAATGTTGTGAAGTCCGTTGGACGGAGAGGAAGAAGCAGATCCGCGGAGCTGATTGGTTAATTCTTATCACATGACATGCGGTGCGCTTGCTGCATTCGAAAAAGTTGAGATTTTTTCATCTCTGTGCGCCGCGGACGCGCACGAAAAAACAGGCGCGTCGCACCAGATGCGCGCCGCTACGGCGTCGCTTTGAATTGTGAGCGCGCTTAGCGCGCGTCTACATTGAAACTAATGTATTTGTGCGCGCAAAAGACGCTGCATGTGAACGGCCCCTTAATCCTTAGTTCCTTCACATTTGGCATACTGCACCAAAGCATTTGTTGCACCATCTCATTCCCACTTTATACTACAAGCATCTGCATCTTTCTACTTTTTGTCAGTGAATGTTTAAAGAAACAGTTGCAAGAACAGTACAGTGCTTTGTTGTCTATACAGGAAGGATAGTAAAGGAACTGTCCACCATTTTGGGAAATGATGTTTGAGATAAATGAGAATTAGAAACGTAAAAATTGTTTTAGCGGTAGTTAGCATCGGAGCTAATATTTGCCCAATAATCATTGATTGTAGTTCTGCTCTTATGCTTGAGTTTGACAGAAATTTGTTCTGGCCGGTGACGATCTTGCCTGCTTAAGCCTAAATCACACTTAGTCATCCAGGTCATGGTGAGCTTGTAACTCTGCAGATGCAGTGAGAATCTTCACCAACACGTTGCTAAACAATTTGGGAAGAATGCCCTTTGGCTAGTAGGCAGTTTGAGAGATCATCCCTGACACAGTTTAAAGCCTGCAACTGCACACCAGTCTGTCAAAAATGAAGAAGCCTCTTGGATGAAAGGTGAAATGTCTTCAAGGAACTCAAGCAAGTCCAGTTGCCTACGATTTAGCACTTAAGATCATAATGGCTGTCTTTCCAAGTACTGTACCTTCCACTAAGCTGAAAGGATAAGGCTGATGTATCAATGTATTAGTCCTTATGATTTCCCTCCCCTGTCTGTGGCTCTTAGCCCCAAGCCCATTGCGTCCTAGGATATAACTCTTTAAAAACAGCCCACAAATACATAGTTGTATTGTATTTTCATAAATAGCTGGTCAGCAAATGTCACTCAAACAGGAGTAAACTGCAGATTAATAAACATATACAATCTTGTGAGTATTTAAGGCAGTGAGACAGTGTCAGTGGGATTGAGTCAAAATAAACTACAGTGTGTGTTCATGATTATGAAGGAACATGCATTCAGTGAAACACAATGACTCACAAAAGTATTGTAAAGTATTTTTTTTTTTTTTTTTCATTTTTTAGGCAACAGTGGAGCTCTCTGGCATAGAAATCAGGCTGTGGTACAAACACAATACTTGCAAATACATCTATTATTGGTATTTGGACTTTTAAAGGTCTTTTTTGACAAGAAAAAAATATGAGTAAATCCTGTAATATTTTTTTTCTGAATTCATTATTTGAATTAAGACACAATCTAAGATCTGAATGTAAATTAAATCACAGTTTAAACTTTGTTACTTGGTCTCACTGACGTGCTTTTCAACATGGTAGTGCCGAACAGACTATATGTTAATATTTTTTCTCCAATTTTATGCTCTATTATGAAGGCATTTCAATTTACACATGGGAGGGGGAAAAAAAAGAAAGGACAACACCACTTACTGTCAGGCTAATAAAATTGCTTTCCCTCATGAGTAAAATGACTTTACAACATATCATCAATTTCCATCTTCATTTACCCACTTCAGTGCCGCAGCATATAGGCCTGAGCTCTTCATGATGCTGGCTGGTCTTGAATGGTAAAAGGGCTTGACAAGGAGCACGCAAATTAGATTCGCCTCTGCCATCAATAGCGAGCCTTGACATTGTGCAGGTCTGAAAATTAATTTCCAGTCAAGTGTGTGTGTCTGTGTGTGTGTGCTGTGTGTGTGTGGGGTATGGAACAGCGGGCAGTGGGTAGGTTTAACCAACATGTGTATATTGAATAAAAAAACTCTGATATGGGGCGTCGGTGGCTTAGTGGTAGAGCAGGCGCCCCATGTACAAGGCTGTTGCTGCAGTGGTCCGGGTTCGAATCTAGTCTGTGGCCCTTTGCTGCATGTCATCCCCCCTCTCTCCCCCTTTCACACTTAACCTGTCCTGTCCATTAAAGGGAAAATGGCCAAAAAAATATCTTTAAAAAAGAAAAAACTCTGATATTTCAATTGTCCTGCTGACAGGGAGCTAAAGTCAATCAATTTGACCTCTGAGTGTCAGCCACCCTATCGCAAACGACGGCTCATCTTAAAACTATACAGCAAAGCACTTGTAATTATGTGAAATGGGAAACATATATCATGGTTAGGGTTGTTTCATATTTTATATCGTTTATATTGCATACATTAAGAAAAATCTTGGCCAAAGGAACCCTTAGGAGGTTAATGTGTGCAGTTAAACTTTGAGAATCAGCCTCATAATGTCTTTCAGTTAATATAATTAAAGTTATATTCACATAATAATAACTTTGATTCATTTGATTACAATGCCACTGGATAGCACCATGACTTCATACCAATAATTAGTAAAATACTGCACCGGTAAATATTCATTAGTTTTACAATTTCTGTATGAGAAAGCTGTATATGAATTAGCAGTTTTTACAATCATCCTTAGAATAATAACTCTCCAGATTCTCAACAGGCCAAGCCTTGTGTTCTGGCATTTTATGCTCACAATGACCTATACAAGATAAACATTTTAAATACAATCAATTCACTGTTATATATATAACACCAAATCAGTATTGGTCTTGAGAGCAGTCTCTCTCTCTTTTTTTTTTTTTAATTTTCAATAGTTGCAGAGAATTGAAAAAAAAACTCTTAAAATGTTCAATCCTATCAACTTTGAAATTCTACTAATCTCCATACTTTAATGTACAGACTTCTTTTAAGCTTTAAATGGTTCGCAAAGTAGTATACATTCACCTTACATTTTCTCAATCGACTCCTACTTCAGCATACTTTTAGCTACAAAAACCATGCAGAGTTATGCCTGTATTCACCTTTTCTCTACATTTTATGATTTGAAAAGTACAAAGCATTTCATTTTTCAGCCTTTTCAGTTCTTTAGGTAATGCAGTTCAGCTTCCAACTCCAACAGCTTCCCTGTTCAAATTGTTCGGCTGTGCAGAGCAAAGCATTAAAGTCCTATATTTTCAGCAATGCTTTGCTCTTTCAGCTGACAGCATTCACATGCAGTTCCTGTAGTAAATGCATGTTCTAGTTAGTTTTAATTATTTCTACTTACATTTTCAAAATTCTAATACCAGGAGCCTCAGCTGTTAAGGCAATGAAGAAGAAAAGTGTGTTGATCTGAACTGCTGAAAGTTTTATCAGTTTTAAGCTCAGTTCAATTGAATGTTTCTCCCTGAATGCTTCAGACACAGCTGACATTTCGAGGCATCATGTAATGGCACAGTCCCTAAGTGTGCAGTAGCATCCAATACAGTTCACTTTGAATGAAATGGTTGTATTTACCAAAACAAAAAAAATGCAAGCACAATTCTCCTTTTTAACATAACTTCATTGATGTCATATGATGCTATCTCACAAGATTTGTATGCTTAGTTCTATTTCCTTCAAGTCAGAAATTAATTTCCTGAAAAACTGAAAAATTCAAAGTTGCCTTTTGGTAAACGAGGCACACATACATTTCAGATTAACTGTGATCCCACAGTGATAATGAAGCACTGGCAGAGGTTGACTGTGTGAATCTTTGTCTCCTTCTGTCTCTTTGTCTCTGTCTCTCATTCTGGAGGTATAGGGCCGTCCCTAGATAACTCTTGATTTGTCAGCATTGTGCTGGGTTTTAATCTGCCATTCTGATCAGGCAGAGGGCAGAACAGCCACGGCCCGCTGAGGTCCTGATTCAAGTTTGTCAGACCTCTGGAGGACGCGATTAGAACAAGCTAATTAGGACAGACGGAAGTTTAGGAAACTTTGGAGAAGTCATCGGAGGGGAGAGAACAAGGGGGAGACTCTGTGTGTGTGTATGTGTGTGTGTGTGTGTGTGTGTGTGTGTGTGTGTGTGTGTGTGTGTGTGTGCGTGTGTCAGAGAAGGTATAACTCAAAATCATCTATAATGGGAAAGAGTGTGAAGTGTGGCAGTGTAAAGGACTTTTTATGTAACAATCATATACTAAGAAGTCTTTAGCAAAGATGAAAACTTGTCTTCCTCCTAAAAACTGCATTAAGTTTAGGTTAAACTGTAAAACCTTTCCTACATCTTTGCTTTTGTCCACAGTCTCCACTATGACATTGATGACTATGGTCTTGTGCTATCCTTAAGAAATACTGGCCAACAAGGCCAAGGTGAGAAAACAGAATATTCCCTTAACTTCTAATCTCCATGGCTCCTTCAATGACTTGAAAATAAAACATACACTAGTATGTCAGCCTGCTGTTTCTCTATTGTTTTCCTCTCTTGCCTGGATCCTGCCCACCATTACATCAGCATCTTATGTAAGAGCTGCGATCAAACATGTGTGGGGGGGACAGCAGGAGAGCATCGGTAGATCTTAGCATCAGCAGCAGGAACACTAAGTGAAACTGTCACCGGCTCTGTTTTTACCCACAAGCTCCTGCACTCTTGCAGGCACGACGGGCGACCAATTAGGGTTAGACGAGCGAGCGGAAATATTGAAATAAATAAACTAAAAGATCATTTGTGGCCTGAGGCTTGTGTCGCTTGCATGGTGAAAGATTAATGCTGCCCCTCTGAAAAACTAAAGCCTCTGAAGGGACAGCGGAAGTGGCTTTTTTCTCTTCTGAAGCACTGGTAAAATAAAAAAAAGGGCCCGGAGACGCCTCCAGGCCAGAGGAGCAACGAGGAGAGAGGCTGAGAGAGGAAGAAAGAGAGAGAGGGGAAGGCAAACATATTACAGTGACAGTGGCACATAACTGTCTTAACTCTAAAACACACACCCCCACATACAGCACACTCTAAATCACACAACTTTGTCTTTTTGTACTTGTGAAGCATACTGAAAACTCTAACGTCTAATCCTGAGCCTAAACCAGGAGGCTTCAAACCTGCTGCAGGGCCCAACATAGCCAATGGTCCAGTGGCCCAGGGCCGGTAAAGGTTTATGTCAGGCAAGTTGAGTGAAGTCTGTGTTTAGAGTCTTCAATGTCAGCAAAGTCATCATTTACAAGACACGTGCCTGATGAAATGCATCGTGATTCACTGAAATATAGGGATGACAAAATGTACACATTTTGGGATGTACCCTCAGCCTTCTAGAAGGTTTTTAATGTGATGCAGAATGTATTGAGTTTAACTCACGGTAGCTGAACAGAGATTATAGAAACTGCTAAGTAGAAGCAAGGGCCCTTAATTAGTAGGAACAGTATTTGTAGACTATGACATGTCTCTGTTGGTGTACTCATGAAATTATTACTGTGGAAATGTGCAATATCCTGCATTTATAAAGACAACACGTAAACATGGAGGAAGTGCCAAGTTTGCATTGACAGTAAATGTCTTAAATGTAGGCATGTTTAAAATAGATAGCGAACTGACCCTTTGCTAAGCCCTGGCCCTTTGTGACAATGTGTCAAGTTGTTGGAGGTAGCATGGAGCCTACGCTGTAACTAACTGCACTCATTTAAGAAATACTGCCACATTTTTGGAAAAATAAAAAGAGTGAATTCAACGAGAAGCAGACAGAACGTTTTACAATTTGCGTACTCACTCAGCAGCAAAAAACAAATTAAAAGCTAAAGGCTCCAGATCATAGCTTGACAGTGGACCACCACATCACCTGGCGACCAAGACAGAAGACACTGACAGATTTCGCACTGCATTTAATGGTGTTTGGCTTCCCCCTGTGCTGCCTCCATTGCCTGGATCGCCACCTATGGATGTGCACGGAGCTCAAGGGAAAGCCAGACACTGTTCATTGGCACACACTGCATGATACACAGCTGGTTGAATATCGGCAACATTTTCCTGCTTCCCTTCACTGGTTCCTGTACAGCAGGGTAAGTCTTTACAGTGATAATAATGAAAAAGCAAAAGCAACATGTGTATACATTCAGTAGGCTATACCTTCCGTAGCTAGCTACTGAAAAGTGTAGCTAGCTACGGAAAGGTGTAGCTAGCTACGGAAAGGTGTATCTCCTTTCAACTTCTCCAGGGAATGAGTGTCATTATTACACCGCACCCCAGACAAAACATTTAGCTTGTAATCCACTAACCCAGCCTGGAAATGAAGAAAATCTGAAACTATTGCCTATGATTCTATGGAGCACAGCTGTGGAGTTGTCAAACCCTTGTCGGAGCTGGCCAATGCATTCGAGGGGTGGGACTTAGCAAAGGGTCAATTCTATATTTTCAGCAGCTGGGGCTGATAAAGGCTTTATTGTAATATTTACAAGAACCTAAGCCTTTGACAGGGTTATCATATTTTCAGGACATTTTCTCTCAAATGTCTGGAACATCTTGGTATGGGCTGACACTTAATATAAAAATACAATAAAAAAATAAAAACATTTGATTTTGATTTCCTGCCCCTGTGAAATGCAATAAGTGGACAAAAACAACCAGGAAATGTCCTGTAGCCAGACAATTTCAAGAAGCCAGTCACCCCGTCTCTACTATGTCTCCTGCTGCAGCTAAACAGATTCATCACTCTTGAGGAGTGCGAGATAAGGACAGATGCCTATGTCACAATAAATGTAGGGTTTCTTTGGACTTAAAATTGTCCATGCCTCTAATCTCAATGACAAAACTTAGCATTTGATTTAATATTTTCTCGTGTATATACTAATAAATACAAACCACACAACTGAGGCAGCTGTGACATTCTACTGCTCCCTTAACCCATTGCATGATGGTTTGTGGGCCCACAATGATTAACACAAGTAACATATTTACTGGCGCTGTTTTTATGTTAACAAAGCTGATGATAGTCTTATGACTAAATCTATTCTGTTTGTGCAGCTTTTACCACGTCAGTGATCTCTTCTGGAATTTTCCTTTTTGGTATATGGGCTGCTAGAGATTTTTAGTGCAGTGAGGATTTCAACCTACACCTGAGACATCCCACGTGTTGGACACAACAAGAATGATAAAGTCACTCGCTTCATCAAGATAGGCGTTTGTAGTTCTGGAAAGTTCAGAACCTCCCAAAGCTTCCTACACTTGAACCATCTTATCTGAGCCCAAACACAGTGTCAGTATTTCTTACAGTGTTCTTGGCAGAAGACAAATATGAAAATGGCAAAATAATTTCTCCTTGATACCCAACTTTTCTTGTTATTTTCCAGCCTGTTACCAGTACTGAAAAGTGTAAGGCTTTGCAAATTTTCCACGGCATGCTTGAACAACTGGAGGCTCGCCACAAATTCCACACCGGAAAGACAGGCTGGTTCTCACAGAGAGACAAGTACACAAGCACACAAGCACACACACACACACACACACACACACACACACACCTGAGTAGGCCCAGTAGGTCTCCTCGGTGGCGGCTCTCCGGAGTCGTGTCCCGTCGGCCATGGCTCTGCGAAGGCCTTGGATAGGGGCTTGGGACTCGGCTTGGCTTCCTGTCAGCGCTGCGGGGGAGGAGGAGACAGGGACAGGCAGGTTAGCATAAACTGTAGCAGAGCTGCAGCAGCACTCTGCAGCCCTGCCTGGACACCTGCTGGGGAGGATGACAGCCAACTGTGTCCTTAGCTGCCTTACCACGCAAGCTGCCTCATAATAACATTCACAGTAGGAACAAAGGTCAACAACAAAGAATAACTACGCTGTGGAACTTCACTGTCTAGAAAACAGACTGAGCTACCTCACATACATTTAAGGACACCCTCAGTCCTCTGTGCCTTGTCATCCAAAACAGCATCACAAGTGACAACTAAAGGATTTAGCAGATTTAGAAAAATACTTTCAAATATTAGAGAATACAGATTAGACAGACAATACAGGCTCTGGCTTTTTTATGTTGGGTCTAAATATTAGTAAGATAAATGACCAACTCAAATTTGTTTGTTTCAATATTTCTTGTCATGGCCATAATCACCCATTGAACACAGGAACCACAGAGGGACCATTTTAACCCATACACTATCTGCGACCCAGCCCTCCAGGGTGCTCTGTGGGGAATTCCCCCTTAAGGAAATTTTGAAACAAAAGTGTAAGATTAGGTGTTCTCAAGCCTTTGATGACTGATTATTTTTTGATATACTATAGGCTACTATGACTTTTTATGGTATTTTTGAAATACTATACTATTACTTTTTATGACATTTTATGACATACTATGACAATTTTAATGACATAGTATACTCAGGCTTTTCTCATATACTGTACATTCTCTAATGAAAATGAATGCATGCAAATTCCCAAACGTATTTGGCCTATAACAGATACCAATAACAATAGAGCCACTTTTTTCTCCCGCCTAATTTTAGTGATCATTAGTTTTCTTTTGCAGTGCAGTGTTTCCTCTAGGATTTTTTTCAGCAGCGTGGGCAGGGGGGCGGGGGGTTACAGACATCAGCCCCCCACCCCCTGCTTGGTTGAACACCGAATGCCATTTTTTAATTTTTGCAAATGAACACCCTCCTTCTGAGTAGTATCAGGATAACACAGCAAAGATTTGGCTAGTATAAATAGATAAATCACTTTTCTATAATACATTACTGATATTTCAATGGAATAAATTACTTATTGACTTATTCATACTTCAAAGACAGCGTCAATAAGTGGCTAACATAGGGGGGATCAAAATAAAATAAATAAATAAAATAAAAATCAACCAGCCACCCTCCTCCCCTGACAAGTAAAGAACAGTCCCTAAAGTACTGTGAGGTTTGTGGGCCGTTACCTGCCACAGATAGAGAAATGTGAACAGCTCGTTTCTCCTCTGATACGCCACATACTGTGTGATGCCACGGGTCAGCTGTTCAGGTACTTCTGGGCAGTCATGACAACAAGTTATTCACCTGGAGCTGGACTTCTCCGGTAAGCCGTTATCATGCGCCGCCGTATTTGACAGGAATATGTATTCCTGTCCGTGTCTGTGACTGCCGTTTCTCACAAAGTGTGCTGAATGATTTATTTCGCCCGCACAAAACTATTTTTAGTTGCAAATGTGAGTGCAGTAATGGAGTAAAATATCACCACACTGCCGACATTTTACTCCGTCACCGCACGCTGTTTGATTGCATTATCAAATGCGATATCAATTCCACCAAATACCGAATGTTTGTTTCTTTGCAATATTTGGCCGAATATAAAATAAATGTTTTGAAGGAGGAGCAGCGGCGCCAATATTTCAGCAGTGGCATGAATGTAGCAGAAACACTGCATATTATGCATGCATACTCTTATTGTGATGGCCCAGCAGCAGGTGGAGACATGAAACACAATGCTTTTCAATGTATGTAATATTCATGCATTGTGCAAAATAAGAAAAAGCTGATTCTAATAGTTGATTTTAAAGCAGTTATCGGCCCGATAGCGATAATGTACCAATATTATCAGCATGTTGGCCAGTTCCGATATCGACTAATATTGATGGTGTGCCGATATTATTGTGCATCCCTAGTTTGAAGTAAGCCTGGATTATCAACAGGGCCCCGAGATCCCAGACATCTAGAGGCCCCAAAAGTCAAGGGTTTACTGTATGTCAAATAGTTTTTGTAACTGCTAATTTGTAAGGGATTCTGCACCACTTCAGAACAAAAATTAATCCACAAATGGAGGTCTAGCATTTTAGTTATTTTTTACACCTTGACTAGCCTACAAGAAAACCTGCAGCCAGTTTGTTTTATTCCAGTACAGGAGTACCAGTTCTTCTCTGGGTCTCTGAGCATATAACAAGTCTGCTGTGTGAGCTGGGTACCAAAGAGTACATACACAATTCACAGAGGGTGAGGATGGTCAATAGGCTCCAACAAAGTAATCTAGCCAAGAATGTCCTCCAAAAAAATCATATATCATATATCATTTAAAAAAAACCACACAGATCACAGCATCAGTTCTGATATAATGCTGGAGTTACTTTTGTAAGATTAAGACAACCACTGACATTCACATTCACAACGATGGCTAATCTAGAGTCACCACTTAACCTCTTGCTGTGAGGCAACAGTGCTAACCACTACACCACCATGCCGCTTCTTATAATCATATTTCTGCAAATAATCAAGTTAAGCAGGTACAGTCAAGCACAGGCCATCTTCTGTCCTGGGGAGATACAAATGGTAGAAAAGCTGCTCATGGCAAACAATCAGCATTCATTAGGTTTACAGGTTGCCCTCAAACAAAGTAACCTTAGTTGGTGCATAGACCAGTCAGACACTAGTAGATGCCTTACAGCTCAAAGCATTCAAAAACATAAAATCCCCTCTCACACTCAGACACATTACAGCACAGCAGCCGTTTTCTTAGAATTTAATTTCTCCTGTGTTGCATTTGGGAGTAGTAATGTTCAAATGGAGAGAAATCAAGAATCTCTCCGCTGGTTTCCTGTGTGAAACTTTAAATCGCCTCCTCTCGGGCTGAGAGACCTCCTTGATCCCTGCTAAAGAAAAGGCAGAGATGGAACACTTGGCTTCTTTAAAGTGGAGGACAGGATTTCTGACAGCTTCTCTCCTAATGGCTCCACTGTGCTCTGTGATTTGGCCTTTTAAAGATCTTTCACAGGACAAAAATCATGCTAAAAGGAAATGACTGGGGTTTCTTCTCGACCTGCTGAAGGCCACTTTTAAATTTTCAATTTATAGCACGTCTTAAGCCTCAGTGAGAATACAATACAAGTCAAACAATGATTTTTCTTCTTCTTTTTGACATTTTACTTTGAGTGAGGAATACCATGCACAAGTCGTATATGTAAGCTAGATATACAAAATGTAATCATTTCAACCACATCTAACCCAATTTTTAGAATCACCTTAACATCTTCTTAGCTGCAAATCACCAAAATCAGGCTCACAGAGCTTTGCTGTTTTAATCTGTTCCAACAGCAGTGGCAGACTTTGGAAAAACAAAACAAAACAAACACTACAATCTCCACCAAATCCTCATATTGTGTCCAAAACCATACTGTTTTGAATTCTTCATTTCTAGTCCACAAAAATAACACATTCTCATTCTGAAGTTTTAAAAAAAACAATGCCTGGTCAGGGATTTCCATGTCAGACACCAACGAGAAAAGCCATCCTTTTGCAGTGGTATGATACACCACCTGACAGGAAAACAACGGAACTGGATCCAGCAAACGCCAGACTTTTCATCCAGGAACCCAGTTTTCCTACTGTGTGAATGTTGAGCCAAACTATGGTGTTTTTTCTAAACCTAAAGCAATAACCAGACAGAAGATCCACACACTATCAAAAGCTCCCAGTAGTTTTTATTGTGCAACATTTTGATCCAACTGAGATCTTTGTCAGGCATTTTGAAATTGAAGGATTTCAAAGGTCATCTTGCATAATCATCAGCCAGTGATGTGTGCATAACCTACATATTATGGAAGGCTGCAATCATGTGACCAATGGGAGCAATGGGAGCAAATGTGCCACCACAGTAAATGCCACAACACTGAACAGTGCATCAACCACTGAGTTAATCTATAAACCCGGTTTAATATTCAAGATTAAAATCAAATTCTCTGAGTGGCGTACGTTCATGTTTGAATTCTGCATTTTCATTGTCACATGTGCTGGGATATGCGCTGTTGGGTTAAGTGAGGAAACTCACCTCAGCCCACCATAAATACACAGTGGTAGCATCTGGAGGAGGGAACTGCCATTTCACATTTGACCCCAGTGGCTAGCTGTGATTACAGGACGGTTTGTGTGTATATGTGTGTGTGGTATCTGAGTATCAGCAGGGACAGAGCAAGTCTCATCGTGCATGGACACCAGGCAAACGTGAAGGCATCAATCATGTTGTAATGGAAAGTCAAAGTCTCCAGCAGTTTGCCAGGCATTGTGGAGGAGATTGAAAACCTCAGGATGAACAAAGAGTGAGTCTTTATTTCAATGACAGACACCTCTGCCCCCCCTCCACATCCCCCTCCCTCACCATCTTGTTTTAATTCTTTGGGATGTAAGCGTGCCTCATGTCTGTGAATGCCAATGAGAGGCAGCTCTATGGCTTTTCTATGAATTACATTATTGATTCCCAATACTGCTCAGAACAGAAAATGTAATTATGCACAGACCCCGCCCTAACCCCCTTCATCCTCGCCAAACACATCTTCTTCTTCTCCTTCCCTCTATCTCTTTCTTGTCTTTCACTCAGTGGCTTTTCATCAATTTGTCTTTCGCTCCTGCCTTCAGTAAACCCCCCCCTCACCTGACCTCTCTAAAGCCTCTGAGTGCGTTGTCCTTCAATCATGTCATGACGGCCATGGCTTTCCCGAATTGCTCTGCAGCAGTATCACCACTGCCACTGTCTCCACACTGCAAGAAAAACCCTCTCCTCCATAGAATTTTTTTTAGTGTGCTATAAATTCTTGTGAATGTGATTTTTATTTTATGTTATATTTGTAAAAGTCAAGCAATTTATTTCTGTATATATAATTCCGACCAGTTGAGAATCCATTTCTGCCTCCACATGCGAACCAAACCAGTTGGACATTTACATGCTAACCTGATTTGCTTCCCATCCAAACTCCCAATCCGTGTTCCCACCTAGACACTGTAGGTATAGCAAACAGTTGGCCAACAGTTTGAGGGTATTTAAAGACCATTATGAGCTAGCTTAGCCCTGGTTACTGCATGAAGCTGTCCAGATGTTCCTTCAGGCCCAGACACACCAAACTGGCATCAAACAACTTGTGGCAACGAAGGCCGATATTGCATCGCCTGACGTCACCTATGTCTCGGCCAGAAAGTTGTAATTGAACACACCACAGAGTCTGCAGCCAACAGCCAACTGGCTGCGTCTGGGTGAGAAGAAATAACATTCCATACCAGCAAGTGGTGGTAGTGTGTAACATCATCCAAAAAGAGAATCCTGAAGACCAACAGGACAGATTCAAGATGCTAGTTAGCCGGTTAGCACATGAACATAACAAACTGATGATGAAAGACTAAGTTTTTACGGTGCATTAGCAAACACTATTCCGAACTGTCTCTGCTTATGAGCTCAGAGGCTCAAAAATGTAATTACCTTATATAACAAGTTTGTTTCCATCTCACGCCCCTCTTGATTTGTGTGCTTTCCTTACTTTCTCTTTTCATGCACTGAGCTGAGATGCCAATCAGAGTGATTTCACTCACTGATGGGGTCCTCCAGGTCTGGACCAATTCAACATGCTGAAAATCAGCCCACGAGAGCCGACTGATGCCAACAGTGCAGGACACACACCAAAATATAGGGCGGCAGACACTCACTGACGACTGGCATTCGCAGGTGAATCCGAAATGCAGGATTACAGAGGCTAGCTAGCCAATGAAAAAAACACAACATTTAAAGAGGACAACTTTCTGGGTACCAGAAGGATTAACCTTGACATATTGATTTGCCATGTGCTTGTGGTTTATGCTTTATCGTATCTTCTGCTCTATCTATCTACCTATCTATCTATCTTAGACAGTCTGGGTTGAGGGCAGTAGAGGAGATGGTACCAGCTTCTGGTTCAGAAGTAGTTTAGCCAACTTCACTGATACTCAACAACAGAGCTCAGAGCGCCAGAGCACTCAACAGACACCAGTCGCACTCCCTCATCCTATCTGGCCTTGCACTGCCCTCAGTTTCAACAACCCTTCTCTCCTTCCATCACAGTCAGTTTTTTGGTTAGGTCATGTTGGGGCTCAAGTGTACAACCTGCTGTGCTGTTGCTCCTGCATTACTCTGTGTGCAATTACGAAGCTAAAAAAAGTGCAAAGTGCATCAACTGACAAAATGAGAGTCTACTCAGGGTCATAAAGTTTTAGGGGGAAACTGTAATGTTTTCAGACTACAATAAGAGAGAAAATAAATGCATGAATAGACATTTATCATCTCTAAAAAATCCTTAAAGGTACAGTTAGATTATTAGAATTTAGTGTTGTCTAGCACTTGAAACCAGCAGACTTCTCTCACTTAGAATTCCTTCAGTGTTCATTGTTCAGGAGGTTTTTACCAGGAGTCTAATTATCCACAGAAGTCTTTTCCTCTCGACCACAAACAGACCAGGTGATTTAAACTGGTAGAAACACTGAATTAAACAGTTTCACCTTACAAATCAGTGTTTCTCCAACACAGTTTGGTAGTTTGTGGCAAAAAGGCAGCTTGCCCACCACACGTTATTGTGTGCGTATCTTTGGCTCCGATAAATTAAAGTCCAGACGTTCAGGAGATTTTAAGCAGAAGCTGAATTAAAGCAGTTTCACCTCAAAAAAATCAGTGTTTTTACAATGCTGCTTTCACAGACGGGCCTCTAACTCTCTTGGCTGACGCGAAAACACGAAAACACAAATGGTCCTTGCTGGATCCAGTGTTTGGTTGGTCTATTCTCTGCTACTGTAGAAACATGGTGGTGAACATGGCAATCTCTGTAGACAAGGACCCACTCCCTGTTTCGATACAAATGGCTCATGCTATGGTAACAAAGACAGGATTCTTATTTTCAGATGATTATACATAAGAAAATGTACTTAGTCAAATTTAAATAATCATATTACGCATACATGATGAGATGTCAGTACAGTAGAAACATTACAGATCAGACTGTTTTCACAAACTGTTCTGTACTGTAAGTTTTCTTGCGAAAAGGCATGCACCCAAATTCATACATATCCTATATTTTTGGAAAGGCTGTGATCATCTGTTGATGGGAGTAAACAAGGAAGCAGTTTTAAGTGGTCTTGCAAGGGGGACGTTGGGTTGGTGAATGGGTCACAGAAACGCAGACTTTCCCCTCGAGATACATGGAAATTAGTTATTTTAAGTTACTTCCTCACCATGTTTCTCTTTCTAAACCTAAACTCAATAACTTAACATTAATTACGTGACTGTACATTAAGGACGTAATGTAATTTGCGTGGCGCAAATTTCGTAGGATATCATACGAATCATTCTTTGAAGATGCATTATACTGATATCCCATGAGTGAGATAGTCAAAACTACTTCTATTACTAGAGATTGATAAGTTTTCTTTGTCGACCCTTTGAAACAAGTTGCCTTGAATTGGATGAATAAATTTAAAGCCATGAACAGTCCATTTAAAAGGCTTTACTTATCCAGTGCTGATGCATCATTAAGGGAAGCAGACAGGCCCAAACTGAATCCCATCCCAAGGAGGGAGGTCTCCAATGGGTTTCTACCACAAGAATAACAAATGTATAAGTCAGTGACAGCGCAAAGAGACAGCAGGCGGATTGGAAACAGAGGTGAAGGACATTGAAGGAGATGAGGAAGGAGAGGAATGACAGATGAGAATGGGAGGAGGAGGAGGAGGAGGAGGAGGATAAGATGGGGATCAAAGCAAAGAGATGGGCTTAAAGAAAGCCAGAGGAGGAGGGTGACAGAGAAGCTAAAGGAAGAAGAATATAGAGTAAGGAGAGTGCATAAGTAGGAGAAGAATTAAGCACAAACGATGAAATTACATTCCTCTCCTAGCAACAGTTACCGGGTCACTGATGGACAGCCCGCTGCATGGCAACCACTCAGCGGCAGAGAATGAGAGGAGATGAACAGTGGCCTACTATTGGGCTGAGGGGGGAGAACAGGAAAATACGAAGAGACAGAGGGAGGGAGGGAAGCTGTAATGGTGTCAAGGGGAACATTTTCACCACAGAAAAATAAAATGTTCTGCACTCCACTGTATGTATGTATAAATATTAACATTATTGGCATTTAGCTGATGCTCTGCCTCTCAGAGAAAGAAGCAGCAACAAAGAGAATAAGCGCTGAGGAGAGTGTTGGAAGTTTGATTTTCAGGCTTTGTCACATTGCTGTGTCAGTCTCACTAACTTTTGAGTTCCCAAAAGCAGAGAACTAGAGGAAAGCAGAGCTGCTGTTATGACAGGAAGGTTTGAACGTGATAACTACAAGGTCTATATTGTCAAATGAAGAAAGCCCGCTCACGATGAGGACAAGCTTTTATCATTATTCCACAGATAGATAGATACAATCACTTTAAGAGGAGACATGGATCGAAAGGACAACACAACTAGAGACGATGACAGAAGAAGCTTTCCTATAAGGAACAATGAAACATCTTGAATGTCACTTTGTCTAACCGAAGCAGAAATTTATCTCTGACAGTGCCTCAGAGTAGACAAGAATCCCACTTAGTGTCCAAATATTGACAACAATCCCATCCACAATGCTACACAAGAACAAAGACAATATTTCAGTCCACTTCGTAATACAATGGAAAGCTGCAGAACAGCTGAGTGGACTATGTGATGTGTAACTATTTGTGGTTAAAACCCATGGTTAGGTTTTAGTTTGTGGCAATGTGGCAGGAAACTGCAACACTGTTGCTATTATTACTGGCAGTTCAACGTACATTGGGCACAGATTAGGAATGATGATGGAATTGGAGCTGTATGCAATGTTAAGAGCACATCTACAATTCAGAATCTGGGGTGAGACTGTCTGCACACAGTTCTCAATATAAAGGAGGCTGAGCCAGTAGATAGCAGCTATCGGTGTGAATTCCAAAAACAGCGCTAACAACAGCAAATCTGCAGAAAGACGCTGTTAAAGGGAAGGTTTGGATATTTTTAAGTGGAGCAGTAGGAGGTACTTATCCATAGTCAGTGTATTACATACAGTAAATGTCTGTTGGCATGGTCCCAGTTTGAAGAAAGGGCAGAGGTGCTATGTACTGCTGTCACAAGGTCAGAAGCAAAAAATATTTTAGCCATTGAAAAAAAAGTCCCACTTTTGTTGTATTGGGAGGATTTTCACTGCTTTAGCTTTCCATCAGACAGCCTGATTTGACAGGAAGACCATTAATAACCACCCCCATCTATGCTCTTGTCAAAGTTACCAGACTACATTGACAAAAGAGCTAACTTTATCTTGCTAAACACAGGAGCTGCTGGTCTACCACTGCTTCAGTCAGTTACTTAGTAGAGTTATTTTGTGACTTTGGTGAATCCGGACTAACATTTTCAAATGCCAAAGTCACACAATAACACAAAAAAAACTGACTGAATCAGTGGTAGACCAGCAGCTCCTGTGTTCAACAATGTTAAAACACTGTTTTTCTAAAGGGAGTCTGACTTTGAAGAAAGTGATGTAACGGCCTAGTATTCCATTGGAAATCAATGTCTGACAGTATGGTAAAGCAGAGAAAATCTTTGCATTATGACGTAAAGTTAAACTGATATTGATTTATTTAGGTGGGCCTTTTCTATGGTGACTAAGATACTGTTTGTTGTTTACCTTGTTACAGCATTAGCTTTCATCATGCTATTCCTGCCTACTTGTCCAAACTGGGTGCATGCGACTGATATCTGCTTTATGTAATACGTTGACTATAGGTAAGTACCTCATACAACTCGACTTCAAAAGATCCAAACTAACTCTTTAACGTGAGGGGGGAACCGGAGGGTGGGTAAATGCTGTCCCGATATTAGTGGTAACTGCAATATGAGGCTAATGCAGAGTGGCGCCAATAACCTAGAACCTCTACCACAACAATGAACAGAAAAGTTTGGATTACATTACACAAAGAGGGAGCATAACTTCATTCTCTGCTGAGGATGCCATTACTCCACTATAAACATAGCAAACAGTGGTTGCATACAGAACCTTGAAGTGGAACCAAGTTTTATGTTTCAACACCTGCTGCCTTACATACAGTATGTTTTTCTCATACAAAATATTTTGTTATGACCTATATTCACGTGTCATCCCTCACACACACACAAGCGCGTGCACACAAACACTACCTTATGCACTATGTTTAGTAGTTCTGTTTTTCTGCTAGGGAGTACTGCAGGTTTAGATTCAAACTTTTCCTCATAAAATAGTAACAACCACTGTATTGGTTTTCTGCATAAAGTAGTGCAACAGTACCAAACTTCCTTTTCCTTCCCATCCATCCCTCTTCTCCCTTCACTGCCTCTGCCCCTCCACGCTCTCAGACTAAACCCCCCTCTCTGTCAGAACTCATCTGCATCACCACGCAGCACACAGAGAGAGGAAGATATAAAACGTTCAAGCCATATATATGGAAATATATGTGCCATCCTCATGGTAAAATGCCATACAGAAGACAATCCAGGGGCCCAATGCATAAACAATGTGTATGAACAAAACCCATGTGTACGCCTTTTCCCCCGCATAAACTGGTGTTTAAAAAGGACAAATGTGTGGTATGAATGTGCGCACCTCATGCGTTCTGCAGACCAGACAAATGCATGGTTGTAGCTAAACTAGCTGTAGGTGACATGATAAGGAAGATATTAAGTATTAGGGATCAGATTCCTTAAGGAGTAACTCCAGAATCTGACAGGAGGTTCTAGACATAAAAAATGGATTCAGAGAGACTAAAAACATTGTTTTTTTTGGTGGTTTGCCAACTCCACTGATTGTTTTATTGTTTTTGCAGTTTGTAAAATGTCTATCAAAGACACATTAATAAAGTTGATCTTATTTTTATTCACCTTCCTGTAAGTGATTGTTTAATTTTGTCCTAAGGAGCACTTTATAAAGTCAGTTTCCACAAGTGCTATAAATGAATCACTGATCACCCTTGTGACATTTACTAATAATGATTGAGATTTTACAGTGATGATGGTTTGCAGAATTGTAAGCAAATAGTGTTAAGGACGCTACAAATATCTACAGCTGTGCGTAATGATAACCCCGTCTCACTCCAAAGTCCTTGAAAACCACTGCTTGGTCAGTGACTTAAGCTGTCCTTTCACATCGGCATGATATGCGGCCAATCACCATTACTATTTAACGGCACCCGGTGGTGTCAGGTGGAAATGCAGCTGGATAACAATAAAAGTTAAGGCAGTAGAAGTCCAAGTAAGGAGGGTGAGAGGGGTGGTGGATGGGTCCAAGAACCACTAACTTTCACAGGCCGGCATTCGCTTCCTGTAAGACGCCAAAGTTAAACCACGTTCTTTTTTATGAAAACCAACCACGTGCTTATGTTGCCTAACCCAACCATGTGTTTTTTTGTCTAAGTAAGTAAAAGTCAATTTATGGTGTTGTCCTGACGTAGTGCAAACTGTGTATTTCCTGTGAAAATGGAGGTGTATTTTGAAAACGGACAAAGCATGTAACAGGAGTTGACACGGCAATCCAAAACGTAAAACAACCACCGCACCCAGGGTACCTTGCACGTCATGTGTGGACGTGGAAAGTCTATGTCCAAACAGAGAATGTGTTGATAATGACAGCTGCTCTGGCACCGTTGGTGAACCTTGCCGATGCGACTCAGTCGTTGAAACAGAACTTTTTTACCGTATTTTTCATTGACATGTCACGTGAATGGTGAAATGACACAGGTATGGATATACAGACGTATGTTTAAGCAAATTTCTACACCCATATAGGGTGAACAATGAGTGTGGGAATACGGCTCATGCCCGTGCGCACAGTGCCACAATGATTGAGATTTATAAAACGGAATCAGGTGTACGCACGGCTTTATCAATCTGGCAAAAGGAATGCACATGCACATATCTGTCTTTGTGCTTACACAGTTTTAGTCACAAACCCACACAGCATTTATTTTTTTATGTATCTGGCCCCAGGTTTGCAGCATTTTGAGTGTTTTAAAATCAGGTATGATACTGTACACACAGACCTGAGTATCTGTGAAATTTTTACAATGACACAGCCTAATACAATAAACAGTGTTCAGCGCCAGTATCAGAATTTTTTTTTTTTGATGCATTGCTTTTACTGTTAACCCTTGATGTTTTGAAACTCAGTATAACCTCTAAGTCCCTGAGTCTCATATTACATTTTACGGACATAGTAGGCACAATCAGAAAATCAGGGTCTGCTTCAGCACAACCTGAAAAACATTTTAATTTAAATCAGATAAAATCTCTGATTAATAAACAAGTTAACAAGATTTGTTACCAAGCATCAAGTGTCAACTTTCAGTACCTGACACTTTTTAATACCTACTGTTATGGACACTATACAGTCCACAGTAAAAAGTATATTGAGGTTCCATTCCCAGCTCAAGCATCCACACAGACAGCCATGCACAGTGGCCACATTTTATTTCCCTTCATCAGACATATTAAAATGCTCTTCCTCTAACACCACCACAGAGGCTCGTTGAGCTGTGCAGCATCCCAGTGCAGTGCACAGGTTGTGGGGTTATTGCTCCCACTACAAGTCCCCTGTGAAGTCACAGAGCCAGTGGTCAGACTCAGCTGTCGCCCAGCGGTTTATAGTGCTATGGAGTGTTCTCATTGTACCCACATTAAAGGAAAATGCCCGTATAAAGGCAAAAGGGAAAAAAAGAGGTGACATTTTTCCCTCAAGCTATCTGCTCATAGAAAAAAATAAATCAATGATTTTTTACAACAAAAATGCTTCTTGATACAACTCCAGTGCATTTCTGAGGAACATATTGTACTTTTTATTTCATCACACTTTACAGCTACTTGAAGATTACAACTTAACATTTGACCTGTTTATAAAATATGATGCACTGTTATAAATGAAACAAGCCAAGAGAATATAAAGTCATTAAAGAGGTCGTTTGGATATTTTGAAATGGGGTTGCACGCTGTACTTATCCATACTCAGTGTATTGCCTACAGTAGATAGTGGCCGGCCCACATGGCATATCCTACTTGGTAAACAATATATTAGCTATTATGAAATTCAGATGAAGGGCAGGAGGTGATAAATGCATATACTGAGTGAATTGTAAATAGAGGAACGTAACTAAATAAAAGGGTTGGATGAACCTGTAGGCAGCAGGTATTGTCAGAAAATTTAAACTTATGTTGGATGTGATCTATACAAAATAAAGATAAGTGATTTTTCCACAACTTGACTGATTTGCCTGGTTTGTACATGATTAGTGTTACAAATTACCTCATCACCCAGACCTTCTCACATTAACGTAACCAATGTCACACAGCAAAACAATGAAAGCATCAAGGAGTCTAGTGGACTATAACTATTCTGTGCGCAGTTGGGTCAATGACTGAAATGAGTGCTGTCTTATTTTGACTGGGTGAGTAAATACGACTTGTCACCACAGGGCTTTAGGTTACATAGGAGTCTTAAAATGTCATTTTGTTGTGTTATTGGGAGCCAGAACTTTAATTTTTATCACATAACAGCTGCCACTGCCCATCAACAAAAACAAAGGCAACTATGGTTAAATGCCATAAGACGAAAGGACTGGTCAGAGGCGATCATCAAAAATGCTCGCATGTGCAACACACACTTTACTTTTCAGGTTAAGTAAAAAGTATTTGCTGTTGTCAGTATGACTATCATTACGTGTGAGATGGTTTATCATGTCCCGTAACCAGATATTGGGAGGGTATTAAGAGGAATATTGGATTTCTCCATAATGCTAACTTTTTTTTGCGCATTAGTGAATGTTAGCTTCTATAGCTTCTATGCTTTGTAAGATTGGCATAGTATCCGACCACAATGCCAGCCATCCCACCTTCAGCAATCCTGTGACATCATCCATCCACTGAGTGAGAGCATACAGATCGACCAGCCTGGTCCTGTGGGTCAGAGTTTACTTATTCAAGTAACACTAGCGGTCCTGGAGACTAAGCGACCTGACGTGGTGCATATACAAATTCAGTATGACCCTCAACACTAAAAACGATAGGTCGAAGAAACTAAATGTTATATTTTTTCATGAGTTAACAAACAGTTAAGTTAATCACACATTCACTCTGCTCTGCGCTCTACTGCTCCGTCTCCCCAGACGGAGTCCCAGAGTGCGCTCTGCCACTCTAGACTTTGAATTTTAACGACGCTGTGGTTAGCATGTGGTTCAGTTTAGGCACAAGAAGCCCTTAGTTATGGTTGGGAAAAAGCCCATGTTCTGGCTTGAAATACCTGGCTTTGGAGGCAGAATCCCCACTGGAAAGATAGTGATGGTTAACTTGAAATATACCCACATTTGAAGGAAAGCTGCAGGAAACACAACGACTCATTAAAAACAACCAGTTTTGTTGTTGTCGGTCTCAAACAGTCAACTGCAGCTTGGCAGCCATCTGATAGATATGATAAATATGAAAAATTAAAATGTAACACATTTGTGGTTTGCAGAAACATACAATGCCAACATTGTCTTCTGGACACTACAAACAAGACCTTCTTTTTAGGAGGGAGGGGTGTTTGTGCCATTCCATCAATTTGAATTTTTATTCCACTTGTATTTTGCATATTTTTTCAACACATTTCGCCTAAATTCGGACAGACAGATTTAGAATCTTTGGAAAGTTTGGGACCTCCACAAGAATTCTGAAAAAGTTCTATCCGTTTGAAAAGTTTGTAAAGACGGAGCAGCGGCGGGTCCAGCAGAGTTTAAAACAGTATTGTTGAAAAGTGAAATCTTGCCTGTGTGGGTCTACAGTGGTGAGTCTCGGTGGACAGATTCCTGCTGCTGACACAGTACAAACACACATCCACATGTACACGCACGCGCGCACACACACACACACACACACACACACACACACACACACACACACACACACTGGAAGTGCATAGCAGTTACATTGGAGATGTGTACCAAGGTAACTCATTTTCTCTCTAACACTCTCCCTCTGCATGTAGTGCCAGGAGTCAATAAAGCTTAAAGGAGTGAGGGACTTTGGCTGGTCTGGCCTTTTGTGTCCAAACACACTGCCGCTCGCACAAAAGTTCCTCTTGAGAAGAAAAATAGACAACACTAGTTCCTGTCATCCATCACAGGGGGCCATTTAGGGGAATTGCAGAGTGTTTGCTCAAGCCTTAATTAAAATGCACAGCCCATCATTGTGTTCCTGTGCTTAACCTTGGCTCGCCCACTTCTCACTTGCTCTCTCTTCACTTGACTTGAGAGAGCGAACATCAGGGTGTTCAAATGCATGGGAAAGCACTCGCGCACACATACACACATGCAGGCGCGTGCACTAACACACACCCACACACACACACACACACACACACACACACACACACACACACACACACACACACACACGCACACACACAAATACAGTGTATGTATGCCAGGGCTGGCCAAGTCAGTCCTTACTCTGGTGATTCACTTCATTAGCATTCTTTACATCTCCCTCCAATGCTCTTAGTGCTGAAGGACATCCACCAAACACACACACACACACACTGTTGCTAGCCTTAACTCTACCTCCGGTGTGGAGCTGCTCTCTGGACGAGGTGTGTTGCTTTATCGTACCAGCTGTCGTGCTACAGCAGGCTGGCAGGGAGGCGGGTGGGGGGTAATGGTCGTCCTGCAGCCTGCTGGTGGCTAACTAGATACCCTGGCAGTGGAAACTGAGAGGAGGGGGTGTGTTTCCATGTGTGAGGGTGTGAGGATGATGGGGCGAGAGTTGCCATAAGAGATAGGGTCTGGAATAAAAACAAAATTTTTTAATCTAAAGCTCTACTAGCAGCTCCCTCAAAAATAACAATTTGCTTCAAGTCATTTGTTGGACAAAATTTGTAAAACATTTACAGTGTACAATCATATTGTGTATTAAAATACATTTTAATTGAAAGTCAGAGAGTGATCATATTTAATTATTATTAAGAGATCAATGTCTGAAGAAAACAAACAATTAAAAAGTTGTACAAAAAGTAACTCAGTAATCTGGGCATTCAAATGACTTAATTTATGCTGTCAAATTAAGATAACACTAAACAGTGTTAAAATTTTAACACATCATTAATAGATGTCACCGTAATGATGTTTGACAGGTGAAAGAAAAAGTATATTTAATATATTATTTACCCTCTCCTGGTTAAATAAATGTATATTCATCCTGGTAACTCTGTCCAAAATCACAACAAAACTGGATTAAATTCAAACAGTGCATTAGGCTTTCTAAATTATGATTTGATAGGAATAAATTAATTTAAAATATGTTAGAATCTCAGTACAAAAATACAGCTGCTAGCCTGCTGCTAACTTTATAATGCTCTGCCTCAGTGGGTGAAGTGTTCAGATGAAGTAGCAATGAAACAATTAGAAATCATTTATTACATGTAAAAGTCCTTGAAATCTAAATGTTACTTAAATTACAGTATAAAAGTATTACAAGAAAAGATATATTAACTACTCAACAGGAAAGCAAATGGCCCTTGCAAACATTATATTACTGGATTATAATAATTACTGATGCATAAATATATAAGCAAAGCAAGTGACTAGAAACTATAGCTGTACGAACATTGTTGTGGATTGATAAGTATAAATTAGAAGAAAATGAAAATCCTAATGTTAAGTACAAATATAATTGTACTCAAAAACAGTATACAAATAGAGTAAGTCCACTGCTCCCCCCTAACTAACAGTGGTGGCCACAACAATCTGAAGCTTAAAGGGGACCTGCTGTGTCCATTTTCAGGTTCATGCTTGTATTTGGGGTTCCTTTTTGAACATGTTTACATGCTTTAGTCAAAAATCACTTTCTTGTCCTCATACTGTCTGTGCTCAAACACCTGTATTCACCCTCTGTCTGAGAGGTCTCTGTTTAGCGCCTGTCTCTTGTGCCCCCCTAAAAAAGCCCATTCTGCTCTGATTGGTCAGCCTTTTCTGATCTTCCATATCTTGGCATCTCTGCGCCATCAATGCAGGAATATGACCTGAAATCGGGAAGAATGAACAATATCAGCAATCAAGACTACAGGTTTTTCTGTCATTAGCATGTAGCTACATGTAGCAGTGTATGTAATATAATCACTTGTAGTAGTGTGCCTGGGGCAGATGACCATATAAAGACATCTGTCACGAGCCAATGCAACTTGTAGCCTAACCCCGATTTCCACATACTCCGTCTGCGCAATCTGGAGCAACCGACGGCACATAGCCTCGCCTACTGGATGCGTTTCTGGAGCACCGCGCCGCGTAGCGGAGCCACAAGCTCATGTGGGAACTGCAAAATCACGCGACAAAAAGCACCACTCACTCCCAAAACTCCTGCAATTTGACACCACGTCCTCTTCTTTCGGTTTGTGTTTGTGGTGTCATACAAAATACTATGGTTTTCCACTTCAAGTATGAGTTTCTCCTCGTCTGTCTTTCCCTGGACCTCGCACTGACTGACAACTTGTGCGACAGGATGTGACATGATTTTTAAAAAAAATTGAGATCTTACAATCGGTAGTCCATGCATTGTGTTGTATTTTGGTGAGATCTGAGCTACTTGCTATGGATGTGCAGTTGCTGAAAAATAGACCTGGCGCATATCTCTGACGAAGCAGAGCACTGTTGTGCAGACAGAGTATGTAGAAACTGGGGGGTAAGTAGAAAAAATATGTTCTAGACAAAGTATTCAGAGCAGTCTGAAGCCTGAGGTTTTTGCTCACAGGGATTGCTGAAACAATCAAAATTTAAAATAGAACTGAAAAGATAAATTCCTCCTGATACATGCAGGGTTCCATAAAGAGTGTGAGCAGAGGGGGGCGAAACCTTTTCTGGAGAAAGAGTTTCTTCTAAGGGTGGCAAAAGAGGAAAGCCAAGTGGGTCATTCAAATCAAAAAGGGTCATCCTTTGGGGGGCCTGAATGTGCTCAATTCTTTGCAATCCCCTTGTAATAACGGGATATTTCTTACAGCCAAATTATGTTTGATAATTATGACACTAGAGGAGAGGTCAGAGGGTCACGAAACACACGAGGAATCCTAATCTATGGATGTTGGAAATCCAATTTTAATTTAATTGAAATCAAATGATTTCAATGATGAGTTTTTGATCAAAATCAGTTATTGGTTTAATGTTTTGGATGGACAGATTTGAAGTGAGATCATAATGACTATCATTAGGCCCTGCTGCTTACAAGCCAAAAAATGGCAACAGCGGCTGAAGAAAGGAGAGACCGACAAAAGGTCAAGGTGATGAAGAAAGGGTTAAGACTATGGACCAGGGGAAAGGAAGACAAAAGGAAGAAAGAAAGGAGAGTTTTGAGTGAGGGTGGTTGGGGAGGGAATGAAAGTGGAGGCTGTGGTGAGGGGAACAAGGAGGAGGAGAGGAGGGAAGAGGGGCTGGGGGGCAGCGGAAAGGGATGGCAGGCTTTTGTGGCTGGCTGGACCTCGATCAGAGCAAAGCAGAGAGAAATCACTCGCTCATGGAGTCCGCCCAGCATGACTTCATGTTTTCTGGAGCCTCGGCCAAGGGCAGAGAAAGACAGTAACACACACACACACACACACACACACACACACACACACACAGGAGCTATGAAGCCCAACAAGGCACATCATCATCTATGAAGCAGAAACACTGGGAGGCAACGCCATGCAAGGAGGATAGGGGAGACAGAGGAAGCGTGGCCACAACATATAGCTCAAAGAGCTCTTTAATGTCACGGAAAATGCCCTTGCAGACACCTCGCCTCCAATGCACCTTCCTCCAGCTCATTGATCGTATACAGACAGCCAGGCAGGCAGACTCTCTGCGAACGGATGCCACTCACACCCTCCTCCCCTCCAGCCACCCACCTATTACCCATCACCCACCATTTCACCCCCAGCAGCACACACACACACACATATGCTTGGCTAATTAATAGCCACTGTTCAGTGAGACAAGGTCACGCTGCCAGGGGGCTAAACACAATGCCACGAAGCTGACACCTCTGCTGGGACATGAGACAGAAGCTGTTAATGCAGTCCTCTATTGTCCTGTCCCAGTGGAGGCTGTCCCCTGTCCCCACCCACCTCTACCCACCCACTCTTTTTTTTGTTTTTCATTTTTTTCAACATACGCCACTGTGATAGCAGTAAGTGATTGGTTTTCTAGTGCGGCGAAGGTCATATCAGTCCCACACCAGGTCCAAGTGGGTGTAACCATCTGCTGCCTGCATGTTCTCTTGTTTGTTTTTTTCTACCACTATGTATATTTCTACATAAAGTATCTGCAGGCCCTGCTCTGTAAAAGCCTTCTCATGTAGAGCTTTAATTATAAACTACTATATTCTTACACTCACATCTTGTCATCATATCACTGTGTAGACAAATGTAATGAATTAAAAAATCATGTTAATTAAGTTAACAGTCACACTCTGGGAGGAACAAAATGCAGAAACAAACATTACTACAAACATTTAAAACTTTTTTTTTTTTGTTTCATCAGTAAACTGATGTGGCAACTGCAGTAAGCCTGTGTAACTTTTGCCATACTGCAGCTACCATGGCTGGAAAGGACACTGACAGCATTGTGCTTTGCGGCCTTTGACAAGACTGTCATTCAACATTGCTCCTCTATGACCAGGTATGTTTCCCCTTTTCCCCTTCTAGGGATCAGTGAAATACTTTATCAGGCTACTGAATACAGACCATGGTGCTGAAGTAACATTTGTCTCTCTTTACTGTTGAACATTATGATGGGGCAGAACCATAATTCATGTCATCTTTGTCAGTAACCAAACTGGCTCAAAATTTTCTCAAAATCTCTACCACAGACATTAGTAGGAAGCTAATGTTGCTGATGATGGTTATCTGACATTAGGCTAACTCAGTGGTGGGTAAGGGTTACTTTAAAAGTAATCAAAGTACGTTACTGTGTTACTTTTAAAAAAAAAAAGTAACCAGTTACTTAACTCAATTACTTTAAAAGTACTTCCAACGTTACTCCCTGAGAAAAGTAACTCAATCACTTTTAAAGTACTTTTGAGTATTCTACATTTCCTATTGGCCAATGGACCACAGGCGCTAAGCCTACATTGTTTTGTCTCCAGAATTAAAGTTATGGACCACTTGCCCTTCACTGAGATCCAATTCTCCATCACAGCCGTCACTTTGACCAGTAGAAACACAGAACGATCTGCTGCCGTAGACACTGTATGACAACAACACCCCAGCATTTTTAATATTTCCTCTAGGGATGTTACCACACAGAGTAAAAGGGGGAAATGATGGTGTGAAACAGCAGAGGCACTTTGTCAACCCGCGCTGAGTTAACGTTACTGTCATCAGCATCAAGCTAGCAAACAATGCTACATCCTCACGGTCGGACATAAAGTAATAACATTAACAAATAGCGGCGGGGCTTTTACTCACCACAACTGCAGAGGCTCCCAGCTTCATTTGAAACAAACTACATTATAGACGGTCCGTTATTTATTAATCCCTCTCTGTGTGTTTATATATTTACTTTTTATCCGCTCCGTTGTCTTTATAAAGTTAACATATTGCACCGTCATTTCAAACGCAACACTTTCACACTTTCAAATTAAAAGTCCCTTATAACCTCAGCTAGAGAACCCCTCCATTTTCTAAATAGGCTTTTATTCTGAAAAAAAAAAAATGTCAGAACATCCTGTGGAAGATACAGTAGCTTGATAGTTTACATATGGCGCTTCAAATGTAGCTCCTGCCATCTTATATAGTTGATTGAAAACTCACATTACACATGGCTTAATAGAGACAGTTTCAAACACAAATACGCAAATTGGCTTCACTATAAATCACAGAACTGACAGACAAACACTTTTATCTGGACACATTTCCCCCACCAATACAACATGCTAATGTTATTAGCACAAGTCTGTGGCATTTTACATTGTATAAATTAGCCTAGCGTCTAGCGATCTTTTACTCTCCTCATATAAAACCAGGGAAAACAGCAACATGTAACAAAGGTAGTGGCACATCACTTGGAAACACTAACTCCAAGTGCAGCATGCACTTTGGCACAAACTGGACTTCAGAACACAACACTTTTGAGTGGCAGAGCCTACTCTGGGCACTCTGTCTGAGGAGACGGAGCAGCAGAGTGCTAAGTGGACTGAATGTGTGATTAACTTATTGTTAGTTAATTCATGTAGAAATAGAACAATATGTTTATTTGAACAACAGGGCTCTCACTTTTGTGTAAACCATCAAATTGGATTAACGAACACAACCTATATACGATGTATCCACGAAGACTGTGACAGTTTGCGGCCACATGTTATAACTCACTTGAAAATTTGGTTTTCTCTTCAAAATGGACAAGCTTAGCACATATCATATCAGAGACGGCACAGAGCAAAAAGCGGCAGGACTTGGGAAAGGTCAGCTGAACAATGGTCAATTTTATTGCTTATGAATTGAACTTTTTATTAGTAAGAAGAGGAATGTCTTATTAAAAATTACACTTTCACTTTAGCTAAAAATGGGCATGAAAACCAGTTGGTTCAGGATAGCAGAGGGTGGGTATAATATCCTCCATTATAACAAATAGGAACTGAGTTCTCTACCAAAATAAAACTCAAACACCAAGGATTTGACACACGCCAAGACCAAAATAAAATTCAATATTTACTTAGTGAAAAAACAGACATTGCTATGGAAGCAGCAAAATCTGCCAGAGTGTGCCACAGCCTGAGGAAAAACCAGCAAGACAATGTATGAAGCTGTACTGAGCTCTTTCAAAATCTCACTCCTCCACTTGATTTGATCTCTTTACTGTTACAGTTCTCAGCACACTCATTCTGAATTATTACTGTATCCTTATGGTTGCTTTGTGTTTCATATCATTCTTTTGGAGCTGAAACCAGACTGGCATGGAGTGTGTTCAGATTGATCAAAAAGGTCTTAAACCTTTCAAAAAAAAGGCATTCTGAAACAGTATGCATGGGGTTTGAGAACCAAATGTTGTAGCATCTATACTAAACAAACAGGTCAATCAATACAATGATTCAGCCATTGATCTATCTCAGATTTGAGTCTTTGTAAATCTAAAAGCAAAAGAGCAGGGTTGGACTTGCCCACACTGCCCTCTTGAAGCGGTGATACAGGCAGTAAATGATGTAGTGTGCAATCAGTGAAATGTTTTTCACCCATCTCTGCTCTCTATACACGATGCTCCACTGAGTGCCACTGAAAAGGCTCCTAGCTTCAGCTGTGACTTAAATGACAGCCTGATGGAGTAGAGCGCAGGCCTGCTGAACTTTACCCAGAAGGCACCAGTCCTCCATATGAGTATTCAGAGCAGGGAACTGTGGGTGATCTTTAGTAATGTTCCAGCTGATTGGTGTAGGATGGCAGGGGTGATTTGTTGGCATCACCTTCCCACAAAAAAGGGAAGAGAAAAAAATCTCTGAGCCCATCTTGCACATTTACCAAGGATGGGAGGCGAGGAAAGAGAAATGAGACGTACTCTTCTTTATCTCTTTCCTTCTCTTTTCTAAGTAGGCTTGAAGGTCACTGCGTATGAAACAATCCATAACAGATGTCGCTTTGCAGAATCGGAGAGGAGACAAAAGGCATCTGCTGCTCCGTCATGCTCTCTCTGAAATGGCCCTTTTCTCTTAATAACTCACCGTCTTCTCATGTGACATTTCAATATTCACAGACACATGCTCATCCTGCAGGCTTTTTATTGTCCGGCTACAGCCCATGCAAAATGTCAATGCATTTGGTGCACTGACATGTTGTGAGGGCTGCACCCTCATGCTCACGTGGCCCGTAGCGCTGCTTTGCCCTCTTTTTTGATGCACCTTGTGGACGCTGTATGCACTCAGGACGCTTTTTAGGAGTAGATAAAGTAGATGATCACACAGAGCACCACCAGCCACAAAATATTATCAAAATTTGAAACAAGTGCTCTTTTGTTTTTGTGTTACAAATTAATATTAAGGGTAGTCATAAGCCCCTTTCACACACGCACACAGACAGTTGCGTTCTCACTTGCAGTTCCTCTAACTTCATGTTTGTGTAACAGGCTTTATCCTGCCAGCTCCCTCATACAAAATCCATGTAATGTTTAATTGAGCCCATGTGTAAATAGAGTAGGTCATAGTTCTATTACGAGGCTTCGCAAAACCACAAAAAAACTAATATCCGAGGGGAAGGAAGAAGGGTCATTTACACAAAGACAGCAACAAAAATGTCTAACTGGAGAGATGACGAGATTTGGGAACATTTGTCGATAAGGTCCAAGGCTTACTATGTGATCACAGTGTAATTCATCTTATGCTCTTCCCAGACGCCACCCCTCTCATAAAGCAAAAAGAGGATTTCCAGTAGGTGAGAATGTGTGTTATATGTGTTAAAGAGACACTCCAGATGATATCCAGACCTGATTCCCTGAACATTGTCAGGAGTTCATATAAGAAATAATAATGCCAGCTTGGTTGATGGCCCTACGCGGCAAAGTGTGATGCACTAAGTACTAAAAGTAATGTAAAGTAAAGTAAAGTTAAGTAAAGTAAATAAACTTCTGCATTCGGAGGATATGTTGGTTTCAGCAAGTACTTTAGGTTTAGGCAACAAAACTGCTTGTTTAGGTTACGAATGAAGATCATGGTTTAGGTTAGTCAAGTACATTTATTAAGTAACTTCATTTATGTAAGATACTTAACAAGTATGTAACTTGTATGTGACGTGTGTCACATTCCAGTAATGTCACATGACGTTAACTATATGCCTCAATGTCAACCTTTGGTTTCACAAGGGACATGAACAGAACCCAGGGTGGAAGGAACCCTTCTGTGTGGAGTTTGCATGTTCTCCCCGTGTCAGCGTGGGTTTTCTCAGGGTACTCTGGTTTCCTCCCACAATGTAAAGACATGCAAATTAGGTTAATTGGTGACTCTAGGTGTGAATGTAAGTGTGAATAGTTGTCTGTTTCTATATGTCAGCCCTGTGATAGTCTGGCAACCTGTCCAGGGTGTACCCTGCCTCTGCCTACAGTAGGTATTCTATGGGTGTTAAGTAGATGGGAGCATCATATCGGACACATTACTTGATTTTTTCTGAATAAAAGGAACATCACTTCTGTTACAATGAATACCATGACTGCAAACAGGATCAACTGACAGTATAATAAAGAGAATGTACAAAATGTATCATTTCAAAAAAACTGATATAGGGTTAAGTTAAACTTTTTGTTAATTTATGATGAAAAACATGCATGCAACAAGCAATCAGCTGTAGCAAATAGTTTAGGAGTATTGATGTCAAGTCCCCACAATTAATTTAAAAAGATCTGATTTGATTTGGATGTTTCATATTTTATTTCTGGACTTTTTGTTTACCAGCATGAAGGACTAAATTAAATGTTGTTTCAAAGGCTTAATTACACTGCTAGAAAAACTGTGTGCTTTGTTTTCATATATTAATTACTTTTTGTTGGCCAAAAAGTACAACCGAGACCAAAACCAGCAAGCTTATGTTAAACGTTACTCCCCTAAGGTTGGTAAACCCCCCTAAATTTCCAAAAGAAACAGACATGACCTCAGTGTCCTCAATGGTAGCTATCGCCCTGAGTATTTGGCATTTAAACTGAAGCATAATGCCAAATGTGCATTATGTTATGGGGGTTGGGGGCAGTGGGTGTCTGGCCCTGGGCACAACAACGGTCAGAGACAGCCCCACCACCATGTGTCCATTGTCTGGTGTCTTCTGTACTCTGCAGCTTTCGACAGGTGTCTCTCAATCTCTCAATGGAGCCATTTAGAAACATAAAAGCTGCATGAGCTAATGCACACTGGGCTGCATTCAAGAAAGTGACAATATGGCGGATGCTACACAAAGCTCTGGCTTTTCAGACCAATGAATGTGCCCTATTAGGAGTCGCGGTTGTGTTTTGTCAGAGCTCCTGTGGTTAAGTGGCTGCTTTAATTAGGCAAACATTATTGTGCAGTCATTCAGTAGACACTGTTAAGTCAAACAACTCAGTTAAGCCTTGCACTCAGTACAAATGTGGCTTAATTGGGAGTTAAAAGTCTAGCTGTCGGGTTTTCAAATCTAATCAGTATGCCTTTGAAAGGGCAATCTGCTTGGAGCAGCCAATACTTGTGTTTGTAATGTCTCCGCTTGATACCCGCTTGATCTACGAGGCTGTTTTGGTTTGTTTTGGCTCGGTTGTAGCTCTGCAGCTGATTGTATTGCAGAGAAGTATTGGGGGTCCTGCGGTCTTGATTTTCCCCCAACTAAGAAAAGCTCAAAATGGAGTGATGATGGCAAAGTGAGTAGAACAGGCCTGATAAAAAGTATTTATTAAAAAGCACAACAGTCAGGAAACAGCTACAAGAGCAGCTATTCATCGATGTAGTAAAGTCTCTAATTGGCTAATAATACAGGTGCTCGGCACTGAGATATAATAGACTAAATAAAAGATGTATAATAAATTCATAGTATTAAGACATAACAGTAAAACTTGGATATAGAAAATCATTTAACAGACTGATATTCTACATGCCTCAGCTAAGATGCTTTTGTGAAGTAAAAGAGCCGCAGCCTTGGCACTGGAAACGCTTGGAAAAAAAAGTGAATGGATCTGAAATTATTCACTTCATGAAGGAATGGAGTGCAGTTTGCTGTGATAATATGAGACTCAGAAATGCAGCTAATTCTCGCTTGAAACATTTAAAAAAAAAAAAAAAAGATGGAACCAATAAATAAATTCCTTGAATGTTTTTCTTGATTTAAAAAAAAGGGTTGAAGGATTGATCAGTAACAAAAACTGACCAAATGGCTAAATAAACAATTCATAACTAACTTCAGCACTTTTACTGAAATTATGCATCTTAAAGGACTATTTTACAGGTTTTTTTTTTAACTAAGATTCTGTCTGAGTTGCCTATATCTCACCTCAAATGTTTTCAGAAACATATTTTAGCTCACTGTGTAACTGCACGCAATAATAAGAACCTTTGTGATTGGCCAGCCGCAATATTGTTTTCATACGGGGCAACTGGTATTACACATCACACACACACAATAGTATTTATTGGTTCAGTGCAGTGCGGTGTATTCTGGTAGGTGTACATTTTCCACCCCTTTTAGCAAAAGGAATGCCACAGCCCATTTTCCCTGTTTTCTCTGGTCATTTAAAACCAATTTAAAAAAAATGCATGGATAGCCTAGTTTTATGAAGGACCATCTGAAGGCTTTCTTTAAGGCTTGACAGGATGTTTCAGCTTTCACATTTGTTGATAGGTCCAAGTAAACACATTAAGTTGGTAAACCTACAGTGCGATAACACATTTCTGTGGTCATTTAAGGGCATTGGAGATAAGTTGTGAACACAATAGTCACATACTGTACCACTTTTTAATTTGATATGGCTAACTTGTTAGCAAAGAGTTGATTACATATTCACCAGTTATTAAGAAACAATATCATATCATTAATTTTCAACATATCATTATATATCATATATCATTATACCAGTCACTATCTGGCTGACAAGTAAAATTGTATTCTCTTTCAGCTGTTTTTGGTCTCTACTAACCGCTGAGAAAATTATCTCTCTCTTTAGCTGCTCCACTGTATTCACGAGCTAGTCACTAATTGTGTGTGTCTGCTGTTTGCTGTTGAACTCTGTTTCCATCTTCAGTCTGATATCGCCTCCATTGTAACCACTTTTTGGAGAGGAGGGGGATTTTCCCTCACCAACCTTAACCCCTAACCTCTTTCCCTTCCCTGGAGATCAGTCTATCTCCATACTAATCCATAGTCATGGCAGCTTGACGAAAGTATTATTCGTGGTGTGATATAAGTGTTAAGAGCGAATGATTCCAACAGCCCAATCCAGTAGACCAAAAGAGTGATTTGTAAAGCCTGCAACAGATTTCCCAGTCTGCTGGAGGTAAGTCTGTCATTTTAGGGAGTGTTTGTTTCTGATAACACATGGGCACACTGATGTAACCTGATTGCTGTTCTTCCTTGAACCACCTCTCACGTCAGACTGAATAACTGAATGCAGAGCTGGGTGAATGGATGCTTTCTATCCAACATGGCTGAAGATATGGAGATATGGTGTCACAGATGACACTGTACTCTCAGCCTCCCATCTTTATATTTATTTATTTATTTTATTTTATTTTATTTTATTTTCTTATGAATCGGAGTGTCTGGTCTAACTCAGGTGAACATTTGAGGCAACAACTGTAGTGATGCAGGTTAGGTCTCTTTCTTCCATCCAGCAGGAAAATGTTCAACTTTTGCTTGTGACAGGATCCAAACTTAGAGGAACTAAGGAAGTCTGAGATGCTCCAGACTGATTACATTAAGACTGTGTCAAAATCTAAGTTGTTTGATTCAGTCAGTTTTCTATCAATCATTGATTCGATCAGTCGAATGCTTGTCTCAGGCACTAGGGTTGAGCCAAATACTCAGATGAACCAAACATCTGGTACAGATAATGTACTTTTTACAAGTCAGGGTATCATCCTTTAAAGATGTGTTAATATCCATAATCATGATGAGTATGAATACAGGTTAAGATAATTTAGTTGACTGAACAGATACAGATAATGCTGTGCCCACTCACCCCTACTCATTACTCTATGTCCATTCTTGGTAACTAAATTACTTTTAGAGGGGGGTCAAAATCTTGCTCATTGTAGCTCCAGGGCAAAATGTGAAATATAACGAATGGTATAATGGGCTGATAGTAAACAAGTCACAGAAAACCATTTGAGGAGGTGCATGAGCTTATTATATAACCATAAAAACATGTACTGAAGCCAAACCTGATCTGTGCGCATAAGGGAAACTAGATCAAGTCAAACAATAAGAGAGGTTTACCAAGAGAGAGCTGGCAACTGAGCATTAAAAGAAAGGAAAAGGGCAAAGACGCCAGCACTTTACTTGTGTGTGTGTGTGTGTGTGTGTGTGTGTGTGTGTGTGTGTGTGTGCGTGCGTGTGGGTGTGTGTGTGTGTGTGTGTGTGTGAGTGTGTTGTGGGCATTGAAGTATTGAACAAAGAGCTGTAGATCAAACCCCACACACGTTACTTTGTCCTTGCGTCATCTGGGATGGTGAACGGATTAACACCTATTGCATCAAGCCAAGACACCTTCCGCCCGGCAATTATCGCTCATTCAATTGAAGGGTAGGAGTGAATATGAAATTAAGCAGCTTACTTTTTCCCAGTTGAACAAAAGGAATTGTCAGGATGGACAAAGAGAAAGACTGGCACCATGTTAGCATTATAGGAAGGCAATATAATAAAAAATGTGATGAACAGAACTTCCTTTATCTGAACGTCCAAATTGACCCGGTTATTCGACGCCTAAAAGAAAAAAAAAAGGCATTGCTGCACAAAACTGTGCCTAGAGCTGAAAACAGGAGAGAAAAAAAGAGAAAGTGATGGAAAAGGAGAGAGGGAAAGAAAAATCAAATGCATACTTGAGCTGGTGTCGGAGTGGAAGATAAGGAAGGCCAAGCAGATGAGTGATTGTGAATCGATAGCCTCTGGGCACACCGCTCTCCTCTCCCTTGCCAAAGAGTTAACCTTGCGGGTCAGCACTGATTCAATACGCCTCCGCTACCAATATGCCTTTGAGCCCGGAGGCACACAAACCCCTTCATTAACAGCCCGGCATTAGTGAATCATTGCTTCTAGTCTCAACATTAGGCTCTGCACAGTGTTTTCCTTTAACCCTGCACATATATACACCTGGATTTCCCCATCTCCTGCCCTTCCCTTGATGCTTTTCCACTGCTCAGATGAGAGAATAAGATTGTTTTCCATCTCTAAAAGTGCAAAACAGTCCAGCACAGTTCAACAGTGAGGCTTTAAAGGCTGAAGGCAATTTTAGTTTCTATTTAAGCTGTTAAAGTTTAGTATTTCTCAACCTTTTTTGTTTTTGGCCTTTGACCTCTTTGTTTTAGACCCCAAAATGCTCATGCCCCCTGCAAGTACAGATTTGCCAGTGTGAAACTGAAATGTATTACATTGAAATGATATTATCTCAAACCTTTTTAAAATATTAAGTATTTAAAATTTATAATCAACAAACTCACTTTAAGTGACCAGTGTGGGTTCTACAAGGTTGAAACCAGTCCAATCTCCAAAAACATGGTGGCATTATAGATAGTTGCACACCATGCAGACACGTTACAGTTGTACGTTATTATGATGTGGATGCATTATAACTTTATTTTTCCTTATGTTTCAACAATGCTATGGATAACCTGTCGTTAGGTTTAGGTACAAAAAACGCTTTGTTATGGTGGGGAAAAATACCCAGTTTAAGTGGCACAATGCCAGCTGGAAAAGGAGCAATGTCTTGTGTCAGTTCTTCTGCTGCAAAATCAGCAATTGGTTGACACAAAACATCTACATCTGATGGCTTGAAAGCTGCTGGAATCACAGCAATGACTCATTAAATAAGAAACAGTTTTTTTGTTTGTTGGTCACAAACAGCAGTCTGTAGCTTGGCAGGCATTTGCTTTGGTGTCTTTTTTTAGACCCCAAATTCTCATGACCCCTGCAATTACACATCTCTCAATGTTTCACGTGAATAAATTACATAAAAATGAAACCTCAACATTTTTAAAATATTCAAAATAAAGAAATAATCGACCCATTCACTAAAAGTGACCAACAGGGGTTCAAAAACCCAATGTTGAAACCAACTGAATCGTCCAACCAGTTTTGCTTGTTGGTCTAAAATAGTGGCCTGCAGCTTGGCACGCATCTTACTGAGGTGTCATGCCATCCACCATCTCCTCCACCTCCAGGTGACAAAGTCAGCTCGCACATTATGTGACTTAGAGACATATTTTTGAAATGTACAAATGTAACATATTCATGGTGTGCAGAAATGTGCAATACCAATACCTTCTGGCAGCTGGGCTGGCTTATGTTGTGAGTCAATTATTCAAATCAGTTAGCAAATCAATTAGTTCAAAGGTAAATTAATAGTGACATTTTGGTATAATTACAGTGCACACATTAAACCATATTCATAATGACAAGCGACCTCTATTTTAGGGTGCCAGTAGGACCACATGCCCCATAAGCCCTATCATTTTCTGGTGCTCTTACATTTACTGAATCAGATTTTTTTTAATTAGATTGAACTTCATTGATTTTTCCATTGCCCTTTCACCCCTTCCAACATCTGTCCCTGTGAGAAACTGAAAAATTATGATGAATCTGTAATATAGGCATTGATGCATGTTAAAATTTGAAAATATACAAGAAAAAAGTGAAATGCCAAGAAAACTCGAGAGACTTTGGGATGAATTTTGTTCTATCTTATCTAGTCTTCATTAGTCAAACAAATTTGGAAGAAAAAAACAAAGGCGAACTATAAAATTTAGTTTTTTTAGCCACAAGTGGCTGAGATAATGCATCTAACCTGTTGCTGATTGCCTGACTGCTTGTGTTTCATTGTAGAGATGCTACCATGTTTCTAAAAAAATCAGAAAATTCTCTGGTGAGAACAAAGTTATTGTAATCAAATTAAATAATGGACGAAATCACAAAAGTAATGAACCAGAATCAACCATTTAAGCCAGTTTGTACAGTGAGCTCTCTGGTTTGCTGGGGGAACCTGAACAGACATGACGAAACATCCATCCTGTCAGAAGTGGGTGACACTGAGTAACCAATATGACTAATCAATATCCAAGTCTTGGTAAGATGTGGATAATGGTGGGTCATATTGGTTAGGGACTATCACTATCAACCCAAAAAACTGGCAAACCCGTATATGAGTCAAAGCACAGCACTGTCTTTGCCTCTCTTATTGCCCAGCTTTTGGATTTGGCAGCTCAGCAGGTGTGATGCCTAATTGACACTGAAGCTCTGTGACTTCACCTGGTTTCAAGTACCCTTGCTTCCCCATCTTCGTTTCTCACCTCCCTTCCGCCTGTCACTCGACATATTTGACTATGGGGAAGGAGGCAGAAAAAACAGAGATCTGACCGACCTAGGGTGCACACCTCCTGACCAGATTAAGACACCTCAATGGATAAGAAGCAGCACGATATGCTGCCTCCGCTGCTGCCACCACTGCCGGGGCTTTTAAAGGTGCATTTGAAATTGCCTCGGTGAGCTGATAAACAGAGTTTTTGGCAGGCAATGAGAGTTTGTGGGGCATAATCTCTCACAGTGGGGATGCGCTTGAGTGCTGGACAGCGAGAAATTCGATTAACGCCCCCTCCGGGAGCCCCCCATCCCCCTAAAGCCCCATCCCCAACCCCCACTGTAGAAGGTGGATCCAGCTCTGGATATGGACCCCGTCACCCACTACTGGCTAATGACAAAGCCACTGTTCCCTGGCTGGAAAACCATCTGTTGGCGACAAGGCTTTTAAAGCAAACATCATGCTGGCAAAGATGGCTGACAGGCTGGCTGGCTGGTTGCTGTGGGTATGTATGTTTGCGTGTGTTCATCTGTTCACAACTGTGCTTTTAACCCTCTTTACACCCGGCAATAACATGCATCCTGGGTAATCAGGTTCAGATCAGTCAGGCAGTGGGAAATAAAAATGCATTAATTCGAGGTGTAAATGCAAGCGAGATGCATGAAAGAGCAAATCAACCAAACCGCTTTTTGGAGGTGAGCCGAGACACGCTTTACCACTAGAGTGTGAATGCTACATGTCTCCAGTGCATATCTCTGAGATACAAAAACGCAAATTAACTTTTACGCATGAATCCAGCCAGGGCCTGTGCAAAGCAGCAAACAGCTCACACACTAACTTCACACCTTACAGGTTTACCTCTTCAAATTTCCTCTCTTTATTGCTTTAGTCCAAGCTGGTCTCACAAAAATTTGTGAAATGACAGCAACCTCTTAACACTGTATTATGTGGTAGTGTCATGCTTTGTCTTGAAATTAGGTGTCTGCACCATGAAACAGTGCCAATGGAAAATTTGTATAATTTTTGACACACAAATTCCCTGGTTGAACAACATCATGCAGTGGCCAGTGTTTAATGTTACAAATCCCAAGGTAGTATAAAGAGTGAGAAAGTTAGCATAGGGAGGTGATCTCTGTGGTGGATGGGTCAACAAACACCAGACTTTCAGCCTACTTTCATCCCTGTTCATGTCTCGTGTGGAACTAAAAGTCAGCACTGGCTCCAGCATAATTACTGTAATTGAAAACATAATCTTTTTCGAAATCTAACCAAGTCATTTTGGTGCCTAAATCTGGCACTGTTTAAATGTGAAGAAACATTATGGTTTGCAGAACCATATTATGCCAACATTTATCCTGGCAATTAGGTTGCTCTTGTCACTGTTTGCTTGTTCAGTCTTAACCAAATGGTTTCTGTTGTCTAAAAACATTTAAAAAAAAAAAAAGAAAATTGTTTAGTTACCATAAACACATATTGCAGGAAAACAAAAATAACATGACAGTGAACATTTTACAGATTTTTTCAATATGAAGTTGTTGCAACTTTGCAGATTATCTTAATTAAAACAAAAATGTTGATTACAAATGTAGTGCAGGTGACATTATGTTCCTGTGAAAACATATTTGTTGGTGCACCTTACAAGTATGCCTATATAAACACTAAATTTTTCAAGACAGGGTTTACTATTGGTTGATGCAACAAAGCATATATTAGCTCAACTTGCAGTTGGTCAGTAGCAAAATTCCTCACTTACCAAGCCTATTGTATCAAATAATTCTGTTAAATCTGTAAGAAACAGAGTGTAAATAATTATAAAGCATTGTATGGTGTAGACAACTGATTTTACCTTAAGGGATATGTAAAGGAAAAATGTGTGTTCAAAAGGTTGAAGACAATCAGATTTCAAATATTTGAGCTTCATATTAATTTCAGAGAAAAATGCATTGCGGGCCTTCTTACACCAGGTGAGTATTTGAACTCAAAGCTGCATACAGAAACCTGAAGGCCCTCATGTCTTTAAATGAAAAAAAAGTCACACTAAAAAAGATGTGCACACTCAGCAAATTCCATCCCTGCATGAAAACAGATGCAATGGCTTGTCCTAAAAATATTAAGAGGGCCTTGATGTTAGTTGGTCTTAGGCACAGATGCCCTAATACACACAAGTGCAGGCACTTATCCACAGTAATTACGAAGAGATCATTAATCACCAATTACAGGCTGTAAATTGCCACACCACACATAGGAAGCACTTATTCAGTCGAAATCTTGGAGGAAATAAATATGAATACCAGATTGAAACAGGCTCTGTAATGATTTGGGGTGCTCTCCTGGCCCAAGCTTATTATCATTAATATACCAGTAATAGCCCCAGTGATTTTCTGGACCGTCCAGCCTTAATTTGAAAAAGTAATTTGAGTTACAGATTCAGAATCTCAGATAAATCTGAAATGTATTTCTAAGACACTTTGAAAGCATCTGAAGATGTTGTAGAAAAATATTCCGAACATCCTTGCACCTGAAGTTAAGCCCTGTGGCATAAAAAAAAAATTGTCTTTTTTCGCCGCAGTAATGCGTCGCGCCACGACACGGCTCTTGGACAAGTCAGCGGCCCCTCACAGCCAGACTGACTGGTGGAAATGCATAAATATTCTGTCAATTAGACATTTAGTGTTAACCTGCTCCCAGCAATTTGTGATAAGGTGTGGGAGTGGTGAGGTGAATCCAGCTAATAAATCACTAGAACCGCTGGAGCCACTCCTTGGAACGACAGATAAAAAAAAAAAAAGAAAAAAAAAAAAAGAAAAGCTACCTGGCAAATGTATTTCTCTTGGGAGCAGCCCAATCTAATTATGGAGGGAGATGAGGGGTGGAGGTGGTGGCAAGGAAGGGGCCTGAAAGGTGGAACCATGTGTGTGTGTAAGTCAGCACTGACAATCCTGTGGCACAGTTTGTGAATCATGGGCTCAATGTGTAATTAGTGTCTCTTCCTCAGAAGTATCATTATGGTGTATCATAGCTACTTAATGCCAGGTTTACATAAATTTGGAAAAGACAAAAAATATGACTACAGGCATATGTAGGGCTGGGTGATAAAATAGTAACGATAATCATCACCACATCATTCCCAATAGATGCCAGAAGAGAGGAGTGCTAATGCATCTTAAATACTACTTGTCCATACCGAGGTAATGCATGCAGTGACATTATAAAGCTACAACAGTAATGCTACACAAAGTTATTTTAGTATGATTGTTTTGATCATGGAAAACAGCACTGTGCTATCCTGAATCTGCCACAAAAGAAATAGCTAGCTAGCACCTCCACCACCCTGCCACCCTGCTTCCTGCCGCTGTGGTCTGCTTCCCCGGGAGGAGAGCGGGCAGCAGCATGGGAGACGGACCTTGGGTTGATGGCTGTAGTGGCTTGAATTCAGCCAGCGCAACGCCCCCAGCCCCAGGTTGTTGCTAGCTGACGCACTGGGTCCAGCTTATGTAATGGCAGCAGCAGCCTCTTACTAATGTTAGCTCCATAAACATAAGCCCAAAGCAACAAGCACAAAGTCTGGGTATGTTGCGTCTCTCGTATCTAGGCAACATAGTTATGTTGTAAAGGTACATTTCATGACTTCAAGTGTTAAAATATGCAAACTGATGAGCTTCCATCCTCTGAGGAGCATGGACATCTAGGTGAACTAAACTGCATGTCATTTAAATTTCCTTGCTCCGAAGCGACATGTTCAACAGTAACTAGGAGAAATATAAGTATAACTGAGTTGTAATGAACTTCACAAACTGTCCAATGAGACTCTCACTTGCCTCAGATGCCTGAGGGCAGATCGACAAATCGGTTATACGGTTTATAAAATATTTAATTTTGTACATCAAATTAAACAAAAGACAGGTCAGAATTCAAACACAGCGAGGTTGGCATGTAAAGCACACTTATCTTGGGTACAAGTGAGCAAATGTAGGACTGTGGTTGGATTTACTGAATAGTGGCTGAAGTGCTGCTGAAACAATTCTGCCTCAAAGGCATCATTGGGTAAAGTCTAGACAGCTAGCTCCGCAGAATGACAAAGAGTGGCTACACTGAATTCAGGTAATGGATAAAAACTGTCGTTTAAAAAAGGAGCTCAGATCAAAGCTGCCTTGCCTGTCACGATGTGAGCAACTGGAGTTTGGTGTTTCCAGTTTGATGTTTTGTCCGTGATGAAATCCCACCTATCAGTCAGCCCACCGAGTGAGCCGCTCCTCTGCTGTGTGTGTGTGTGCATGTAATCCTGTCTGATGGAATTAAACACCTCACATCTCACACTCAATGCCAGAGCAGTGAGAAGACTGATTAGAGGCAAATATCACACACACACACACACACACACACACACACACACACACACACACACAAATACACACACTATATCTCTGTGTGAAGGAAGAACTGATGGGGGCTTAAATTCCACTGTCCCCACAACAACAGCACCGCAAAACACTAAAGCCAAGATTTGGAATAAGTTGACAATTGAGCTTACTTTGGTATTTCTCAAAACAAATCCAGCTATTGCAGCCACATTTTAGTTTCTTTGAGGTAAAATGTGTCGACAGTTTTATGGGTCCATCATCATCAAACATCAATTTGTTTAATTTACTAACAATAGCTTTCTTGAAAACTGAGTTAGGATGGCGTTGCTGCAAAACTGTAACTTTTACATCTCCTTAAAACCATAAAGCCTCAAAGCTCTTTCTCTTTTCTGATTATATACCAACAAACTGACTAACAACATTTGTACTTTGTAACTTAAGGTCTGAACAATCTTTGAGAAATTAAGTTTGTTTTACAGGTCATACTTTCTGCATTGTTAAACAAGAATGACTGTCTCATGTTTGTACAGCCTTTTTAGTAGTACAGGCTACAACTGATGTCACCCAGATCACATTTCACAATGATGACACAGATGCACACAGTGCATTTTATTATGAAGGTCACTGACAAGGCTAATTACTCCAATTATTAAGAAATGATTCCTGATTGAATATATATAACTTTTGCATCGTATTGCGTTAATCTTTATGCAAATTCATGCAGCAATTTGCTCAAAATGAAATCAGATAGTCATATGCAGGAGGAACCTGGGGTGTAAATACACCGTTTCTATCAAAGGCTGATCTTGTATTGTGTTCACACGACTGTAACAACACAGACAGCCCTGTGATGACATAATATTCCAAATGACATGTTAGCATGCCTGAGGGGGAAAGGAGGCAAAATCCCTTAATCACATTGAAAGCCCTCAAAAGAAAAACAAGGGCTGCAGCTTGTCAGCAACAAAAAGAGCCATGGTCTCAAAAAGCATATCTAATTAATAAAGAGAACCCCCCCTTCTTATTTGTTTGTCAAAAAAGTACTGAAATTCATAATCAAGCGAGTTTTGGCACATTAAAGTCAGCGTATCACATTAAGCAAGACTTGAAGTGAATTTGCCTTGCAGCACTTGGTCCAGCACTTGGTCACCTCTCTACATGTTAGAGTCTAAGGAATTCACAGTTAGCTCTTTAATATCACCTCTTTGGTCCCAGAGAAAGTTTGCTGGCAATAGTGGCCAAATTAAATATTTTTACATTAATGGCAACATATGGACATATGGTTCTGCTTTAAACTGATGCACCCAAGATAAACCTCACTTCCCATCCGTACTTTGACACAGATGAAGAATTCTCACCACTATGGTGTGTTTCAGTGAAACCAATTATCCTGACCATAAAATAAACAGCAGGGGTTCACCTTTTAAGTTTGTTTCAACAACTCCTAATCAACATGAACGAGAAAGGGCTCAGTAGTAGTAGTTTGAACATTCATACAATTCTATGACAACTGGCCACGAAGACTGTGTGACACAGTGGAAAGCTCCCCAACAAGTAAGTGAATCTTGATGATTTTCAACTGTTGTTTTCCAGGAATGAACAGTAGCTACTTGACTAACTGTATGTAATGTCTTTCTTACAAGCAGCAAGCAGTCATTTGAATTCTGTATTTCCTCTCTCAAAAGCAAAGGTTAAAGCTTTTTTTGAAACCACAAAACCCTAAAAAGTTACTTTGTCAGAGCTGGCTCAATTCTCTGACAACCAAACGCAAGAAGGAATGCAACTGCAAATGATATTTATTTAACAAACGTAGTCAACAGAAACTAAGGCTAACAAAATACAACAATCTATATCTGTAATGTGGAATGTCAGCAGTGATTGCGGGTGCATGGCTGTGTGTGTGTGTTGGATGCAAACTAAAATGAAAAGGGACAACAGGTGAGCTGCAGGGTCAAGCCGGGAATGGAAAACCAAGAGGAAGACCGGGCAGATTCCGCAGGTATTCATAGTCACAGCCCCGCCCACTAAGGCACACACCGGAGGCCCATGATCAATCACGCTCTGAAACAGAAAGGAGAGAGGGCAAGCAAGACACCACATACGCACACCGACAGATCCAAACAACACCACCCCACTTGGGGTACACTTCTTATGAGTTCCTTCCCTCATTCTCCTCCATTAACCCTATGGGCCCGAACGACGTGTAGTGCCTCCAAATTCACACCTACCGACAAGTGTGGTCCAATGTTTTCACAGCGAAAAAAAAAAGATAAAGTTACACTAAAATTATGTGTAACAGAGCTTTCACACAACTTTGCACACACATTACTCTTGGATGGATTACTCGCGAATGCAGAGTTGCACAGCAATGCCACGCATATCACATGAAAGCGCAGGACCAGAGCTTTCTAGTGATACCACACACATCATTGTGCTGTCATCCCATCATGCTATAAATACAGATTAATTGTTTACAAAATAAAAACACGTTTTCTGTGTCAGTGCAACGTCCAGACAACTGGCAGGACAGAGTTTACCTGTTTAGATTTGACTGTGCACTTCTGCTCTGTGGCTCAATAGATACACTGATGCTCTGTGTTTGGAAAATTAATAAATCATGACTCTAACATATTCCATCACCCAAATTGGTACAATATAAAGTAAAGACATCACTAACCTTATCATCTCTCTTAAAAGCTGCTAAGGGTTCAAGATTGCAGTGCTCAATATTTATTATCCACAATGGAACAGTGTTATTGGATCCTTTTTTTTAGGGCTGAGTGTGGGGCAATTTTGCTGAACAGAAAGCTAATATGTATGTATCTTTAGGGAGTAGATCAAGACAGATATTTGTCTTTAAAACATGACTCCAATTTTCCTAACCTTGACTGAGTAATTTTGGAGCCACAGCAAGTGGCCACAGTCATGGAAAACCTGGAAAAGTCATGGAATTTTGTTGTGTCTAAAGACATTGCTACAGCAATCTTCCATGGATACTCTTTCACATAAAAATTACATAATATGCTAAAATAATATAAGCTAATTTCAGCAAACTAAATTATGCTTAAATTCAATTTGAATCTGACATTTTTAAAAACGCCAGGCCATGCCAAAGTTGTGGGAAAGTTATCCATGAAAATGTACGGGAACCCTGACAATGCATTTTGGTGGTTGTTTACACTTGCATTTAGCGCTGTCCAGCTGTGAATTTAAGACACATTTTCATACCAGGTATAAAAAGGGTCTTGGTTGCTTAAAGACAACTAAAAGCCAAACCAAAAAAAAAGCTAGTAAGTGGACCTTGAGTTAAGATTTCTGAAGCATACCAATAAGACCAAAAGTTCTACTTGTACACAGGACGAACCTTTAAATCTAAATGTAAATACTGGTTTGCAAAATAATTTCTGTAGCACATTCATGCTCTCCAAAGGAGAAAGTCTTTCGGATTAAATGACCCTATGGCTTTTTCCTACCTTGAACAAACTAGGCCCATTTTACCAAATTTCAGAAACTACCCCAAAGTGACTGTGCTTATTCAAGTCTGAATTTAGTCTTTTTTTATGTGTGGGCAGGAATTACATCACAGGCTGCTTTTCTCAGGTCTACAATTTACCATGACACAAACAACAATTACTGAACAAAAGACTCCAACTATTTGCATAAAGTTCAATATGGCCACAGACTGTGAAGGGCTCACCTTGGCTTCATTTGAATACCATTGGGCTCACCTCTATTTTCCATCTTCATTTGGCTCCTTGCATTTTCTCCCCCCTCTGCTATATACATATATAAATGGCTCACGCCCAAACACCTATCAGCTGCCATATCTCAATCTTTCTGTCTGCGGTGCGTGGAGTGTGGAGAAAGGAGAATGACGTCTCATTCCTGATTGGGTCAGACTGACAGGAGGGCCATATTTCACTATAGGTACCCTATACACACACACACATACTCATGCACACATACGTGCACACAAACCCCAACCCCTCTCCCCATTAACACTTGCTGTTAAAGGAGAGATAAAAATGAGGAGATGATGAATTTACTGGAGGAGTGCTTTGTCCCCTATTCTGTTCCCATCACCGTTGGCTGAACACGGGACAGGATGATAGATGTCCAACCCCTCCTCAACCCTCCACCCCCGATCCTACAATCCTGCCAGCGCTTAATGGTGCATTCCAATAAACCTACATTCAATCTACACATTACTGGTACAGCTCCCACTTATTGACCTGGCCGGTTATTACTTTCTAATGGAGTCGGTGCCAATCTGAAAGTTAAATTTGAGATGGAATCAATAAGCGGAGGATGAATGACTAGGGGAGTAAATTATACACTTAACCTCATCCACTCATCCCTGGGACACTAAAAGAAAAGACGAGGAACAAAAGGATGGATTTGAGATATAAATATGATTCCAGTGAGAGGCATTAGCAGTGAGCTGGTTTTATTTTCCCCAACGGACTCCAGGATTATTAGGGCTTATCTCTGCGTTATGACAGCGTAAACTGAGGGTAATTTTTCTTCTGCACAAGCGTGTACTCAAACTCAGTTTTGTCAGAGTGCTGCCGAAGCAAATGTAAATAGCCATTAGCATCGGTCAGGAGAGACAGAGGTCAATAGTGGCCCCTACAAAGTCAGCAGCACAGGGACAGATATATTCAAAACAGCTCCAGTGTGTTCAATAACACAGAGAGATGCCCTCTAAAATACACACATTTACATTCTTTAAATCATCGCAAGCTCTCAGCTGACAACACATCATTTGGTGTAATTGGTGAAGTAGTTAATTATTGAATTAGCATACATCTACAAAAAGAACCAGTAATTATCAGCAAAATGAATAAATAAATACCTACTTAATTAATACAGTCAAAAATCAAAGATAGTTAAAACATAATAATAATAATAATAATAATAATAATAATAATAAAATAATGTAAGGAGGCAAGTTTTGGATATGATGAAGAACATGCTGGCACATGCTGTATTAACATTTTTCTTTGTGGTTGGGATCCCATTTCAGTATCAGTGTGATATGTACTATCTGTATACACTGTCTGTCTCATTGTCCTCTGACATGTGATAATGAGCCTGTACATTTACACCTGGAATTGATAAATGGCTGCATATTTTTAAATAGTGCTTGCATCCAAAGCCCTTTATAATTTATCATTCTTCTCACACACACACAACCACACGACCAGCGACCATCAGGAGCAGTGTGTTGCCCAAGGACACTTTGACATGTGAACAGGAGGAGCAGGGGAATAATGATAAGCGTTCTTGTTATCACAGATTTGCTTGCATTTGTGAGGCAGTCTCATTGTCTCCAAATGATTCTACTTCATGGGCTTTACTCACTTCTCCTTTGTCGAGGGAGGGCTTGTCTGTAGTGTTTCAACTGGCAGCCTCAGATAGCAGAAAGAGGCGGGGTCAGGTGACCTTTCAACACGTTGGGTAGATTGTTTTGCCTCAGAAGGTGGCCACATTGTACAGATGCTATTTACACGTGTTTGAGATCAGATCACAATGTGTGCCAGACTGCCTTTGGATGTAGTCTGTGTGATCCATTTACATTCTGTTTGAAGTGTGAGCTGCGGCATTTACACCTGCATTCGTGTGTTTTTACTGATCGAAATTAAATATCTAAACACAGATTACAGGTGGAAATTAATAAAAATGTGTGAATGAATTCATAAAAGCAAGTGGACATGCAGTGATATTATACAACAGATAAATAAGACTAAACAGCAAAATAAAGACCAAAGATGCAGTTGCAGTTTAAATCCATGTCTCTCCAGACTCATATGTAGCCATGACAGTAGGCAATCCTTCAGATATGGATGCTGAGTGTTGGTAAGGTTCCTTCTTTAAAAACGCACTCCACTATAGATTACTGAATACCTGCCCTAAAAGGTCATTTGTAATGCATTCCATTGGATTACTCAAACTCTGTAACATACTCTAAATGCCTGGAATTACTTTTGGAATACTTCAAAATTGTCTTTCTGCTCTCATTTGTCTGGGTCTTACATTTCCATGCCAAAAACACATAATCGTGTCCCGGCTGTACATCTGTTCTGCAATTGTCGCGTAGCAGGTGCACTGCATACGCTTTTTTAAAATCTGTTAATAGAAAATGCGCCTCATATGAATTCTACACAATGTTGTAGCAGTAAACGAGCACTGCTCTCTGTCCACACTGAATCCCATTATGCAATTCTTCTTCTACAAACGACATACCTGCCAGCTGAATAAAAATGTTACCACTTAAAAGATGGGTGAGTACTTTCTGTCTATTTCTAGAAAACACATTTTATATTGTGATATTTACTGGAAAAGACAATATAGCCAGCAGCAGGTAGGCTGTTATTAGTGATGGTCATTTACCAGAAACGTATAGCTACAGGGAGATCTCCCCTCCAGCCAGCCGCCACCTTATTTAGGTTTCTGTTGTGAGATGAGGAGGTGTTGTGTAGATAAATCCTCATTTCAGCTTCACAAATCAGCCGTTCTTTGTCCACTGCGGAGCTTTCAAATTGAGTGACAGGGATAAATAGTGACACGGCTTTCAACAAAAGTTGAGCTCAAAACAGCAATGCTCCACGATGACATGTTGGAACATTTCAAAAGAAAACAATGCTATCAGGCTGAATGTGTAGCTGACTCTTCCTTGTGTCGCATTCGGTTATTAGGACACAGTCTTAGAGCAAATAAAACAAAACAAACTAAGTAATCCCTCCAAGTAATCAACTTTAGTGACAGTTACCCCCCCCCCCCCCCCCCCCCAGCACAGAGGATACAGGAGTTTTTGCAGAACGTTATGATGTCACAGTGAAGTTGAACTTTAACCTTTTAGAAATAAAATGTCATATTTTCATAATTTTAATTAAATTTTATTAAGATATTTGTGAGAAATTTTGACATAATTAGCGTATGAATTCTTGAGCCTGGGCCAAAAACATGTCTAATGAGGTCACAGTGACCTTTGACCTCCAATATATGATCAGTTCATCATTGAGTCTGAGTGGATGTCTGTGCCAAATTTGAGGAAATTCCTTCAAGGGGTTCTTGACATATCGTGTTCTCAAGAATGGGGCAGACGGATGAACGGAATAGAGGGTCGATTGTTTTCCAGTGCGAAACAGACAAAAGTGAAGAGAGATGGACAGAAGAGGAGGGAGATGCAGAGAGACTGAGAGAGAGAGAGAGAGAGGTTGCGGTGAAACTGCCAAGTACATAAAACCCGCCTTCCATTTGAGTCTGCTAAATGCAAATAAACAAAGACTGGTTACAGCATGATTGATGAACGCATCAGGCTGCTGTCTCACACTCTTGTGCCCGTGCTTGAATGCGCTCACGCACACTCACATACACACACGGACTAACACACATCTCACACTAATTGAGAAGCCTTTGTTTCTGTGAATCAGCTGATGTGACCAGATTTTGTTCTGTGTGTTGTGGTGTTTATAGCGGAGTGTGCCTGTGTGTGTGTGCGTGCGAGCCTGTGGGCGTGGGTGCGTGTGTGTGTGTGTGTGTGTGTGTGTGTGTGTGTGTGTGTGTGTGTGTGTGTGTATGTGCTTGCACTGTATGTTGACAGAGGTGTAAACCGCACGACTGGTTAACAAGATGAAAACACACACTCATAGCAAATCCACAATGCCGGAGCTTCCATTACTGCAAAGCAACATATAAATATGAATATAAACAAACATGCACACACACACACACACACACACACACACACACACATTCTTTAATCTTGCTATGCAAAACAGCGATGAGTCAGAGAGGGAAAAAGAGTTGAACTTCAAGGGCGCAGAAACCCTTGAGCTTCAGAGCAAGTGGAGGAGACAAACAACAAGCCAACAAACACGCAGCCAAAGGGGAAGTCGAAGCAAATCCCTCTCCTCCCAACCCCTGACCTCCAACCTTAAGCTCGCACAGAGCTGATCCAGGGTCAGCCACAACGGAACGCAAATCTCTCAAGGCAGTCTGCCGGCCGGCTCGCGCGACATGCAAGAGACCAAACAAACAGAGAGAAGAAGAGGAGGGAGTTTGATTGGCTGGATAAGGAGTCAGAAGGCTCCTCCATATCTCCAACTAGATTTTAGCTGCTTCAAACAGACCAAAGCAGCATTAGTATGGAAAACCATTAGGGTCAAAACATCTGCAAAGTTTTCTTAGCTGCAGTTAGAAAAAGATTAGGTACATAGCAGCAGTACTTATTGCCTCTGCATTGCGTCATTGTTATTGTTTTATCATCATCATTGGTTTTGCCATGATTATAATTTTTCTATAGTGTTGTGGTACGAGGTCAAATGTCAAGAAGATAAAAGAGGGCCCCTGGAGGGATGTGTGATTGAAGCAGGACGGCTAAAAGGGAAATGGGTCAGCAGGGCCACAAAACTGTCCAATTAGAGCTGAGCACTAAGGGTCAGTGGCATAGGTGAAAGCATTTGTGTGTGTGTGTGTGTGTGTGTGTGTGTGTGTGTGTGTGTGTGTATGTGTGTGTGTGTGTGTGTGTGAGAGAGGGAGAGAGAGAGAGAGAAAGAGAGAGAGAGAGAGAGAGAGAGAGAAAGAGAGAGAGGATAACTTGAACAGCACACAGTTCACAGGACATCCATCACCCTCTTACATGTAGTGACTGCTTCCCATTAAAGCTGAGGATTTAACAGTCTTACAATACAGAAATCTCACCTCCTAACAACACATTAAGTGGCGATGGCCATTTGATGTGTTGAAATTTTTGGCTTTAGGGAAAGAAAAATACTTAGTTAGGTTTACAAAATAAAACAAACTAAAAACTTGGTTAGGTTTGGGAAAGATTGTGGGTTTTTTTTTTTGTTAAAATAAATGCACATGGGACATAAGTGACATAAAGTTACGTGCTTTGCATAGCTTTATAGCTTTGTAAAGTAACTACATAAAGTGCTTTGCGTAATGACGTAATGTACCTGTGTAAAATCATATAGCTACGTTGACTTTTGGTTTCACATGGGACACAAACAGCAGTCTCCTGGTTGAAAGTTCATGTTTGCCTACTCTACACTAATTTTGTCGTTCTTTATACTTAACTTCATGTGTCCATCACAGCAAAATATCCTCAAAGACTTTGCATTGGCACTGTTTTTGTGTTGCCTGCATGGAATTTTAACACATTTTGTGCCCACCACCACGTAACGTGTTTTTAAGACTTAGTGTCCATTTCACACATTTTTTTATGAGACCGGGCTGGAGTGTTATATAACACTTTTAAGCAGCGGTGTCAATATGATATTTGAGGTTCAGTAATGACATTTAACCAAATGAAACCATACCACACAACTGATAAAATAATATTTACATTTAGACCCCATTAAATAAAATAGTTACATTTTAAAAAATCTTATCCAATCAGGAAAAAGTTACAATCAGGACACGCATGAAACGCACGCACGTGAACTGTCACATACACACATAACACACATAACTGGCCACAATGTCTGAACAGTGTATGTTGGTTTTTCATTATCTGTAACTGATTATGCTGTGAAGGGTTGCAAGGGGCTATACACACACACACACACACACACACACATATGTTCACATATATTATAGTATAAGCAGCAGAGGCAAGGACCCAGGTGTCACTAGCCAACAATGCTTTTGCTCCCTAGATGTATATTCCTGCTTTTCCTCGCAACGTCACAATACGATGTTAACTTACACGTCTTTTCAGCTGTTCAGCAGATGTTTATGTACACAGTTTGCATTCAGAAGCTTTATACATCCTAAAAACTGTCTAGACTAAAAAAAGTCTAAGAATAACAGCATAAGCCAACATTGACCCAAACCCCAGTCTCCTGTGCAATAGTCCTGAGCTTGATCCCATCATCCACAACATTTTACTCCTTCCATGGACCACATCACTCTTTACACTATGTCATCTGACTTTCTGCGACACATTTGTGCCTTTTTCCTTCTAAATTTGCCTAACCCTAACCGCCTCTGACCTTGTGGCATGTCCATCAGGGCTGGGTGATATGGTGACAATCAAATATCACTGTGTTTTTGACTAAATACCTCAATATTGATATTGCAATAATCTTGTAGGGTTGACTTTTGGTGCTTTCAGGAAATGAAATGAGATTTTTGATAAATAGTAGATATGATGACTACGTGGGTAATGGCAAATAATAGAGCAGCTACAACAGTCTGGTAAGTTCAGACTGTCGAAAAGTCCAAAATCGAAGACGATAATCTTCTATTACAATATCAATATGATATTGGTGTATTGACGAGCCCTAACAAGTAATACCCAATCACAGCATGCAGTGGGATCCATTATAACCATGGTAGGGATGGGTGTAACTAGCTGTATAGCTGCAGTGTGACTTGTCTCAGCAAAGTGCAAATAGACACTCAAACAAAAAAAAAGAGTCACTCTGAAAGCAACTTAACAGAGCAAGAATTCAACTTAGATTAAAGCATCAGCTAAGTAACGTAATATAATGTAACTTTCAGTATCAGGTAGTTTTCTATACTCGCCGACATAGATGCAACTCAGTACTCAGAGTAGTGAGGTTCCATCCACCACTCTACTTCTCATTTCTCTCCCTCTTTCTTCTTCACACACACACACATACAGGCTCCATTCATTAGGCCTGTCTACCTGTGGTTCACAGCAGTGTGTGATGCCAGACGTTCTCTGTGGGTTAGGATCTATTTGTAGCCTGGTGGAGGTGGAGGTGGTCTCCACAGGCTAATTACTCCATTTAGTGTTAAGGTGAGCTGCAGTTCAGGTGGAGCCAAGGAGGAGTAATTATGTCGACAAAAACAAAGGCCGCACGGGCTACTGTTAGACCAAGTTAAAAAACAATAACAGCTTTTAAAAGTTCCCCCTGTCGATGTTCAAGAGAGATGCCTCCGGGAGATTATCAAGTAGATGCAGAGAAAACGACCCAGGACAAAAAATATTAATTTCTACAAAGCCAATCACCTTAGTCAGTACAAAGACAACATTATCTGTATCTGTTTAACCAAAAAATATTTTCCGTATCTATATCTGTAGTCGGACAGAAGACAGGAAGTGGGCTTGGTTTACACCAGAAGTCGCATTAAATTAGGCAAATGTTCTAATTTCTAACTTAATATCCAATGGCAATGCGATTGCTGTTGTGCCTTTAAAGCATGAATTTGATATAATAATGACAAAGAATTAATTATAGAATCTGTATAGCTATTAAAGTCAATAAAAAAGAAAAAAGAAGAAAAGAACAAATTTATACAGATATATATATCTATATATATGTATATTAGATAGATAGACGGACAGACAGAGACAGACAGATAAATAGATAGATAAATAGATAAAATATTTGAAAAAGTCAATAAAGTTCAATAAATAAATTAAAAAGTTTCATTTTAAAGATTTCATTTTTTCAAAGGACAGCTTTTATCTATTTCAAGGGACTTTAATTTCCTAATGCACATTTCTTTCCCATTTTTTTTTTTTCTTTTTTTATTTCCATCTCTTTAAATAACCATGAATTACTTGGTAGGGTGTCAGTGGACACTGAGTCATCATACCTCAAACCTATAGTTGATACAAAAAGATTTAAATGATCTACACAGAAATACAAAATCACAATACAAAAGGGGCAAAACAACCAAGAAGAGACACAGAATGACTGCAAACAGACACAAAATAACCACAAATGAAAAACGCACTTTAACGAGGCACAAATCAACTACAAAGAGACCCAAACAATTTTAAAGTACGACACAAACTTACTCCGAAGAGACACAAATGATACCTAATGACTACAAAGAGACGCAAAACCACCACAAAGTTTGTGTGTCTTGCTCTTATATTGGAGAGGTGGTGGGGCCTTTTGCATATCTGTGCCCAGGGGCCCATTGTGTCATAATCCGCCCATGCATACAGCATGCATACAGTACCTTTAGACTGATGGATGTTCACTGAAATATAAGGCAAAACTCTTAATGTAAGATATTAACACATACAGTTAAAAACTACAGGTTCAAGACTTCATTTTAATGTATAATTTGAAAGAGATCCAGCTGCCACACCAGGCTTTTGTCTCGCTACTCCTGGAGATGACACTTCCAGCTCTCAGCCCGCTGCCTGCTGTGCGTTAACTCCAAGGGGGTGACAACTGAATATACTGAACACTTTTCGATAATGTGTAGTAAATGAAACAAGTAAGGTAGTGCAACCAAAGTCCTATGTTGCAAACAGAATGGGCATTTTAACTTGTGGCCATCCAGAATGATATGAATTGATTTGAAGGAACATAATGGTTGATGCACAAACATGTCAATCATGGCTTTTTTCCCTCCTGAATAAAAATGAGCAACTTTTCGTAGAATAAATATCTGTTTCCATTGCATGATTTTTGCTTTCCAGAAGTAACAGATTCGGATACATCCCTTGTCAGTATGACTGGAGTAGCAGGAGGTAGGTGGTAAAACACTTATCAAATATGCATGGAGAGTTGAAAACCTGTATGTCATACAAAAATCTCATGTCCCTGTGGGATAGATTTCTAGAAATCATACAGAGATCATAACTCCCTATAGGCTCATCCTTATGAAAAATGGCAGGAGTTGATATTTCAACAAACATGAGATGAACCAGAGAACAATCCCTCCAACACAGCAGCAGTTTGCAAACTTGTCTTGTTTCCCTCAGTTAAAAACACACACTACGTATCCATCATAGACCCTGGTATTAAACAGGTCGGCTGAGGTTAATCAAATGTACTAAATAAGAAGATGCTCACCCATTCTGCCCTCACAACACACACACACACACACACACACACACACACACACACGCATTTCCTCAAAGTCGTAAACAAAGCCCAGTAATCCTGGCTGTAGCTTATCCACATCCTCTCATGTTCAACAGTCATTTGTAGCTGCAGGTAGGAGGGCATGATTTGAAGTGTTATTTATGTGTTGCCTTTATGCTCACTGATAAACTCAGTCTGTCTGAGTCAAGAAGACAGTGGGAGAGACAGAAGGGAGGGACAGCAGAAACAAAACCGTCATCTTCCTGCAACAGTCTGAAAGCGATTTGTTTGCTGCTCACCTTCAGGAATTGTTCCTCAGCTTCAGATTCACTTATTTTCAAAAGCCTGTGTGGGTTTACAAGCTCTGAAACATTCAGAAAGGCCATATGAGTCAAAGCCAAACACGAGCAGCACAATTTACTTTCTGTGTGACCGCCTGCTCAATCAAAGCTAAACCTTGATAAGGTACGAACCCTCGCAAAGATTCCACAAGCTTAGTAAGGCTTTGTAATCAAACTTTAATTTAGCTTTCATGTCATCTCAGAAAGTAATAATCGTAGCCCATTTCTGTCTATTCAGTGATAGATATACATAAATGCATGAATATATTTTTTGATCTAAAGCAAAGGCTTCTATTTACTGCCACATATTATGCAAATGGGAAATGCAAATGGTCATTAAAAACAGCAGAGCGAGCCCGTGCTCACTGCTCTGCCACATTGTGCCGATGGCGCTTTCATGTCTAATCAAAGACGTAAAAGCCAAGTTGCTATCAGTGATATCAAAGGCCTCTTCTGAAACACAATATAATCTTATATCTATCCCAATTATGGGACTCTTTTTCCCCCCATAATAAAAACAACTGGGAGCTTGCATCAAAGGGGAAGATACATTGTGCAGGCTGTTAGTTGGAGTGTGTGACACAGAGAAACATCAGCCCACCACTACACCCAAATAATGTGTACACAGAGGTCAGAGTACAAGTGTTGTATTGTTTCTCTACTTCAGAGCCTCCCTTAGTGGCAATTTGGGATGAAAATGACAGTGACTGATGCAACCAGATGCCATGTGGACATAGTGATCTGTCTACCAATTCAGTTTGGTCTTGAACCTAGACAGAGAGTCTGACAAGGGCTTGGTGTCATCTTATATTTTTCAGTACAAGTTCTGATACTGGAGTCTCTGTAGTGACACAGAAAGTAAATATTTTAATACCTTATTCTGAGGAACAATCCTAAAAAAAGAAGCTGTAATGTCTTAACGCCAACAGAAGAATGAACCATGGCAGTGGGGGCAATCATGACCAGGAATAAAATGCAGAATGAAACTAAAATGGGGAAACAATTAACCAACAAGAAAGCTATGATGCACAGCTACTAAGAGTCTTAAGCCCAGTTCAGACCAGAGGATTCGGAGAACAACTTAGAATGCGCCATTCTGCAACGTTCTAACAACCTGCCACTTCACAGCAATGTAATTAGATGAGATGGTGTGTCATCACTGTATCAACTCTCTGTACTTCCGTTCTGATTTCCAGCTTTTCAGGCTTATTTTGTGGTTAGTTCTTTAAATATAAATGAGGATAGTGATAGTGAAATACTTACTAAAGTTGCATTTGTAGTGGTGATGAAACAGCGAAAAACATAAACAACACATGCAGACTGTATTTATAATATATATGCCACAGTAATATAAGTAAGCGGAACCTACTCGTTAGTCAGTGAGAATGTAGCAGGGATGGGACTTGACTAGCAGACTTCAATACAAGCTGTGACAAGCTTTACGTATCTAAAACCAGCCACCGGCAGTTTGACCAGCTGAGTTGCAGGTGACAACAGATCACCTGAGACGGCCAGTACACAGTGCTGCAACATTTCTCTACAATGTTCTACGATAGTTTCTTTGGTACTGGAACTGGGCCTTAGGTTAGGCCAGAGGTTCTTATTTGTTGATCCCCTATAAGAGAGATTTTAGCAGGGACCCCTTGATATATTTCCCCTTGGAATAATCTTATGTAGCCTTTATTTCTTTTTCTTTTTTAAATTTCCCAGTTTTATGTGAAAGAAAACCACAAGACAAATGTAATAGAAAGATATTAGTCATGTATTAAATGTATTCATGCTATTTAAAAAAAAAAAAAAAAAAAGAAAACCCATAAAAGAATGCAATTTAATCACTTCAATTGGCTGCAAGTAATACTGGATCTAAACAAAATATCAAAGACAAGATTTTCAGGTGACTCACCAGAGTGAATGTTGGCATTGTATAGTGCATTTCTACAAACCACAGATACATTCAATTTATGCATTATTATGTAGCAGCTTTTTATGTTTCAACAATGTGGGGTTAAAGGGCCAGTGTGTAATATTTGGCATAATTTATTGTCAAATCTGAATCTGAATCTGAATCTTCTACCCATTAATATGTTTATATAAGTGTATAATCGCTATAAAATAAAATTTGTTTGGTTTTCGTAGCCTGTGTTATGTTCATATATATATATATATAGATAGACAGATAGATAGATATATATATACATATATATATATATATATATATATATATATATATATATATAAAAATATATAGCAAGGGCCTTGCTTTAGAGAGGTCGCCATCTTGCGCCGCCATGTATGTACGGCAGACCGAGCGGACAATCCAGCCAGAGAACGTGTTTCGTGTATATAAATAAACCAACGGAAGGGGCGGAAGGAAGGAAGAAGGAGGAGGAAACAGCAGAGAGTGTTAGTAGTTCGTTGATAGAGAGTAGTGAAAAGTTTTTTAGTTATAAAGTTTGCGAATGGACCACACTTACCACGCAACAGAAGAGAATGAACCTGAACCGTCATCTGCGAGGAAAAGAAGACGCAGCTTCACTCCTTGTGATGCACTCTCTGCTGCGCTTTGCCTCCTGATGATATATCTCCCCAACAATGGCAGCACCGAATACCATTCTGTGCAGTAAAATGGGAGCGGAGGATTCAGCCTCTCTTCTCGCCCGCTCAGCATCCAACACATGGAGTTCCTCATCTGTGTGCTCCGGCTCAAACAGGTGTGGCTCTGGATCTGTGTCCGCTACAAGAAACTCCTCAAAATCGCGCTCAAAGTCGTCCATTGCAGCTACTATAGTCTGGAGATACTACTAGGCTAAATAAACAGCTGAGTTCTGTTTACAGGCTACGTCTGTGTCTGCTCACTGGTGTATCCCTCCGCAGATCACAGCGCAGGACGTACTGAAAAGTTTAGTCTTATGTCAATAACAGACAATAGGATAGCAGTAACGTTACTCCTATGTACCCTGCTGATTGGATTCAGTACAGCTAAAACCACTGTTTATTACTGAAAAGTACAGGTTACTGTTGGCCGTAACTACGCCAAAACAACCAACAAACAAGAATTTAGTTGTAACTCCAACTGTGCACTTCTGCTCTCTCTTACAGCTCACTCATACACACACAAGCAAGCGCACTACCTATAGCCTACTCATTCAATCCCAAACATGCCATTAAGTCACAGAACATTGACATTATAACAGAACATTTACAGTGGTGAGTGTGGTAAGCTGTCAGTCAGTGTGCAGGCTGGAGATTGGTGGAGCAGAGAGGGGAGGGGGGGTCCCCGCTAGGTACTGTAAGTGAGTATGTGTGCATGAAGTGTGTGTTACGCTAGAAGAGTCAGAATTTGGGACGGAGTCTTTCACCACCTGGAGTGTTACCGGAGTTTTTGGAGTGCTCAAATAAAATGGCCTTTTTCCCGAACGATACTCTGGTCTCCTGCTCGTGAGGGATTCATTACAATATCGTAACATGGTTTAGATTTCTAAATAAATATTCACTTCATAGCTAGATAGACCTATCCTGAAAAACTTGTCTGCACAAGGCTTTTGGTCCTACGAGGCCACCGTCATGAGCGAGTGAGCTCTGCAATTGAGAATTTGACCACTGATGTCACTGTTTTAAACGGTTTTCAACCCATTTAACACAACCGGCCCTTTAACATTTGGTTAGGTTCAGAAAAAAACACTTGTGATGGCTAGGGAAAGCTCACGTTTTGGCTTTAAAAATCTCACTTTTGTTGGCACAATCCCCCCTGGAAACTCAGCAGTGTCTTGGTAAAAACAACCCCCATCTTGTGGCACTATCCCCAGAGGAAACACAGCGACAGATTGCTATAAATACCCACGTTTGGTTCCTAAAAAGCAGCTGGAAACAAAGCAATGACTTGCTAAAAAATAACTGGTGTTGTTGTCTGTTGTACTCAAATAGTCATCTGCAGGTTTTGCAGGTGTCTCGCTGAGATGTCACATCATCCACCATTCCCTCCACCTCTTGATGACAAAGTCAGCTCAGATACTGCATCATTATAGAAACACTGACATGACACATATGAAACATAAACATACAAATGTTGCATATCAGTGGTTTGCAGAAATATGTAATGCCAACACACACACACACACACACACTATCACTTTGTTGTCTTACTGATGGAGGCACAAGAAAAAAAAGTTGGTGAACCACTGGGTGAGTCGATCTGGACAGAAGTCACAACAGCATTTAACTGGATTTCAATTTGAGTGGGAAGAAAAAGAAAATAAACGAGATGAGATTCTCTCATTTCCTCCAAATTTGCTGTATTTGTTACTTTCCAATGACTCCGGCAGTCCTTGTCTCTGCCAACTCCCTCTGCTGGCCTGAAGAGACTAGGTGAAGACCGCCATGTGCATGCTCAAAAACACATGGAGTCACCAGCTGCTTCTCTTCCACTGACAGCCTGGACAACTTAGTTAGTTAGAGTTTTAGGACAGAAGGGCAATTGAATCATGAAAACTGGCTTAAGTGTGTACGGTGGTGGGCGGTAAGTATGTGGCCTCCAAATTCTACACAAAACTTCAAATGATGCCATACAGAGAGAAGTATGTTCCTAAAGAATGTTCCTAATCGCCTTCCAGATTTCTTACATTTGACCAAATTTGGATTTTCTGTTTTCAGTAACATAACAGTGAGCAGTCAGCCAAAACTCCAAGAATGAAACCACAACCACAAATCACATCACAAACACAGCCATGGTTTTCTATAGTCTTTATTGGCTGCACAGTCTGAGAAAACATTTTGATTATCAAAATTATTACAAAATAAAACCCACTATGGTTACCGATTTAAAATCACTGCCCACCCTTACTGGCCCCTTTGGTGAAAATAATTGGAAGCCAACATTGCCGTGAGGTTGAGGTGTTGGCACACTCATTTTTTATGCAAGCATGAGGGTAGTGAAACTAGACAATCTTAGGCATCCATTGGAACCAACCATGTTGGCAAAGCTTGTTGGGAAGTGGGCTCTAGGTTACTGTACAACTGGCATTTTCTAAGGGGTCCCTCAAAGTCTTACCTCAAGATATCTAATGAAAATGGGTTCTATGGGTACCCAAGAGTCTCCCTGAAACTTAAGACGGCTTTCTACCTGTAAATGTGTTGGTCCTTACAATCAATTTACTTCTTCAAATTAAAGAAAAGGACAACCCGGCTATTTGACTAAATGAATCACCTTACCAACACATTCTCACTCCAACTCATCACGTCGACGTATGGTCATGGACTTTCCACATCCAGACATGACGTGCAAGGTACCCCGATTGTTGAAGTCCTGGGACACTGTGCCAACTTCAACCTGTTACACGCATTGTCTTTTTTCAAAATGCACTTACGTTTTCACAGGAAATGTACAGTTTTGCATACAGTTTCTTTCAAAACAAAAGCACTGTGTCTTACATTTTACCAATATGCATGGTTGGGTTTAGGCAGCAAAAGTACGTTTGGGTTTAGGAAAAAAGGACAGGATTTGGCTTTACAATCATACGGGAAGTGAACTGGCCTTAGTAGTGACAGTAGCGCCCCATCCGCCCTACTCAGCTAAACTACAATAGCAACCGGCCACGTATCATACCAATGTAAAAGGACAGCTTTTTACGTCTGTATCTACATCGGAAGTCACTGCCTAAGTGCCAGATTTCAACGACTTTGGAATGAGACCAGTTTGGCCTAACAGGTACAGATACAGTTACACATCAAAACAGGATTGTTGCGGAACTTAGAATGTTACCTATATTAGTCTATGCACATCATATAATAAGTAATATTAACTGGAAAAGCCAGAGTATATCATTGTGCAATTCCTTAACTCCCATATTTGTGGTGTTATCGATGTTATGCTTTTACTGTGAAGCTTACAGGAAGTGGCTGGACGGATGTTGTTGGTTGTATGAGGACTCACATAAGGCTACGGTTCGGAATAAAAGTAATAGCATTGCTCTACAAGCTGTCTGATTTTTTTCACGCCTACCACGACAATATTGACACAGTTTTCAACCAGCCTGGATACTTCAACAGTATAATAGAGCACTATAGTGTCAGCTTGGGGTGAAAATTGTAGTCTTTTGTATGCTCTGTATAGCTGGCAGATATGTGGCTTACAAACAGCTAGAAAAGAAGCACACGGGGGAGCAACACCTCGCCATGGGCACTCTGCATGTTGTAGCTCTAAACTGAGCCTTAAGGTAAAAGCAAACACAGGGAGGGAGGCAGGGATGATTTACTGTATATCCCTTAGACAGTCTTGTTTTTGGTATTGTTGATTGTTAATTTTAGATTGTCATTTTATTCACAAAGCCCTTTTTATAGCAGTAGTTAATATCAATATTTTAGAGAAAATTCCAGAAAGACTGAAATGATCCTGTGGAAGGCGAGGTATGATGAAAGGTTGAGGCTGTCCACATGCACTTTAAGTTTTTAGGTACTGCAGCTTATGATGGCTTTACCCATGTTTGTGCAAGATTTCTTCCTTTTTTATTGCCTCCAACATGAATTTCCATTATTTGGATTTTCTGGTTGCTTTCTGTATCGCTGTATGCTCTAGTTTTGTTATATGTTGTATCTGTGGATTTTTCTCTTTTTCTCATGATGTGTGGTTGCATTAGAAAGCCAAGGTGTGGGGCGTCAGTGGCTTAGTGATAGAGCAGGCTCCTCATGTACAAAGCTGTTGCCGCAGCGGCCCGGGTTAGAATCCAGCCTGTGGCCCTTTGCTGCATGTCATTCCTCTTCTCTCTCTCTCCCCCTTTCACACTTACCTGTCCTGTGCATTAAGGGCAAAATGCCCCAAAAATATCTTTAGAAAGCAGAGGTACAAGTGGCTGCTGTGCAGAGGTTTTGGGGACACTGAGGTGCTACAAAGAATACATCTGATCAGAATGACCCCATTGTTCAGAAAACTCAAAGTGAATCTGACAAGGAAAAAGGCAGCGCTATGCACACTAAACACACACACACACACACACACACACACACACACACACACACACACAGAGCTGTGTTTGAAAAAGTCAGTCCATCACTTAAAAACAGGGAAAGGGACAATTGTCCACATTTTACTGCAGTTTAGTTCCAGCAGCTGAGTGTTGCTGATGCATGCTGTACAGCCTGACCAGTGACACAAGGCGAGATGTGAACGACCCGTGATTTGTTTTCTCAAAAAGAGGAGAGTCTGCTTTCTGTGTGTGTGTTATCATAGTTTTGCTGATGTTTGTGCAGCTATATATATATACAGCTCCATGAAATCCCAGGGGGGTGGATGAACTACTTGTCACACTTTTATGGCTGACATAACTCTTGCACAGCATCACAGCACATACTCCATGGCCTCATGATCATCACCTCCTTTAAGTGCTACAAGGCTGCTGCTACAATGTACACATCATCTCTATGGATTGATACTAGTTCCTGATACCCGTATACTAGCGTCATAAACTTCAAATATGAGCATGAGATACTCAGTTTGTTCACTCCTGACAGCCAAATGCAGATTTTCCAGCAGCTCCAGGCTATTTTCTATCATTTCCTTTCCTTTTGTTATTTACCTTGTGCTGTGCATTACGGTCAGAGTTTGTACAGTGTGTGTAGGGATTAGAGCTCTCTGTGTGTACATGAATGGAGCAGTGTTTGTTCATTGTCAGCGATGAAAATCCAAACAAGCACTCCAGTCCTGGAGGGCCTGCATGCTCTGAGCTCAGCTGGTCAGCAGTGCAAAAATGTGGAGAAACTGTACAAAATATACTCAGTTTATAATACTTAAAGTGGACCTATTATACTCAACCTCAGCTTCACACTTATATTTATGGGTTTCTTCTCGAACAAACTGGAATAGTTTAATGTTGAAAAACACATTATTATTAGTATTATTATTTTTATTTTTATTTTTATTTTTATGATTATTAGTTTGTGTGTCCTCATTTGTGCTCTCTGCATCTCTCCACCTTCATGGCCACCAGGGAATGACTGTAACAGAGTATAGCAGCAGTTTGTACCCAGGGACCCATAAGGTCAGGGGCCACTCTGGCCTTCACCTGCAAAATGTCATTGAAATTACTGACCAGGAAAAGATTTGAAATGACCAAAAACAGACATAAAAAGTCCAAAAAGAGATACAAAGGACCTAAAAATGACAAAACATTATGTGAGACAGAGTAAGCCTATGGTTTGGGGCAGTTGTGTAGTGGTAGTTGATGAGGTGGGTGTGCTGCTAGGTAGATGAGGAAGTAGGCACACTCTCCTATATATTACAATGGTTTTATAGCTGATAGGTGGGTATACTGGTACTGGATAGAAAAAGAAGCGGGTATACCCCATATACCTGAGTATACCCTTCACTACACCACTGGTTTGGGGGCACCTTGGGGACCCTGACGCAGATGCATACTTTCACCCAGTTGGTTATCTCGCTTCAGGTCAGATGTCTTATGATTATTAGTTTTGTCCAAAACCCAAAGCTTTTCAATTTACAACACTATAAAACGGACAAAACACTGGAGGTCATCAAAGCTCAAATGAGCTGTTTGTAATTTCTCTTTTGTAAATTACTTTAGCAATTACTGGATTTATTAAACTGTTCTTGATTAATTTTGTGTTGATCTACTTATTGTTTTCAGTACTTGTTTGTATTGTCAAATAAGCAAGAAAATACAAGTTCATGAAATGTAATCTCTTTTTAAACATGCATAAATGCGTAAATCCTTACATAGGAAATTGGCGATCATTGTTAAAGAAAAAAAAAAAAAATCACAAGACTTAAGGGCTTTTGCTGAGCAATCAGCCACATTTACCCAGCACTGCACCTTTTAATGCCACTTGATTTCCATAATGGCCCCATGGCTCCCCAGTATTGATTACAGCTTCCAGCAAACCCTTCCACCACCAGCAGCACCAGCAGCACCAAAACTCAATTTCACTAGATTGAGCCAGCTCGCAGTGATTATGCATATGAAACATAAGAAAGAGCTGGGAGTGAGGAAGACAGACAGCGCGGGACAAATGAGACGATGGAAAAGAGAGGAAGAGAAGCAGCTGCCTGGCTGAGAGTAATGAAGGAGAACAAGTCGGCTCTGATTGGAGTGGAGTGGGGAGTGTGTAGTATGTGTGAGCGAGGCCAGTCTGTCCCTATTGATTTCACTGTGCAGTCGTACAGCCATGACACCCATACTGTAAGTAAGTGAAGCTCTGATTTTTTAAATTTGAGCGATAGCAGCCAATAATGTAAAACAGCAATGGGCTGAGGGCAGTCTGCTGTGAGGCTTGATTAACAACTGCAAAAAGCAGGCAACTGCCCTGCAGCCTCTTAGCATCTGAGGCTCATCTTCATTGTGTGTCTGCAAAAACATAAAAACTGGCTACAGGCAAGTATCAACATATGGAGTAATGTGTAATGTCATACTGTTTCTCTAATAAATACCAAAATGCATCCAGGAAGTAAATAGGAAACAATTAAGAAATTGGGAGGTCAGTAAAATAAAACAGGGGTCAACTGAGGCTTGCAGCTATAATTTGAGAAATGGGGACTCCAGCCTGATAACTCCGCAATGATCTCCTGACAGCATTCATGGACCCTCAACTTCAAGCCAGCAATAGAAGAACTTAATTACACTGACCTAATAAAAACTAGAAAAGTGCACTCAGTTAAGTACAATTCTCCACCAGGCAGCCACATTCCGGCTGCTACGTGGCTGCCTAAAGAAGTTGCGGCCACTTAAGATAATTCCAGCAGACATGCCACGGCACTTTGCAGAAGTGTCCCAGAGGTACACACTTTTTTGCACTAATTTGGATGGAGCTGCTGCATGTTGCACAGAGTAGATCAAGTTCTCCTGATAACATGCACTGTATGTAAAATATAGATACAACATATTGCTGACACAAATGGAACCATTTATACTGCATGTTCACTATATAGTCACTTTACACATCTCACATAGAACAAGCCATGATACCTCAATATATTATATTCAATATTAGTACCCACCCCTATTATTAGCTTTGCCAAAATGTGGCCAGGAACAGATGATAAGGCATGCTGTATTTAGCCAAAACGATTTCTGGGAAAGTTAGAACCAGTTAAGAGGAGTGAAGTGTCAGCACTTAATGCCTGTAAAAAACAGTCAATAAAACAGGTTTTTCAACAACTGTGAAACAATGCAATCACCAGAAGTCCTGGAGCATTCAGTCATACATGTGCACAAAAAATACGCTGATTGGACCAATAGTTTGCGAGGTAAGCTGCAGACAGAGAGATACAGACGCTCATGTGCACAGACATGAAACACATGATCCGCTCCAGGCTTATGCCTGGTTGAGATAATAAGGATATAATTTGGATTGCATGAGGTGAACAGTGTCACTAGTATCTCAGTATCTGCAGCAGTAACAGCCTCCACTCTTCTGACTTCAGGCTTTCCACCAGATTTTGGAGCCTGGCTGCAGGGATTTGCTGCCATTCAGCAACAGAGGCATTAGTGAGGTCCAACACTGATACTGGGTGATAAGGCCCAGCTCACAGTTGGCTTACAGTTACAGTTCATGACAAACTCATTGGATGGGGTTGTGGTCATGAAAAGCAGTATCAGAAAGAAAGTATCAAAAAGTATATGAAGAAGGGTGTCCCCATTTTTTTGGCCCGATAGGCAGACAGACGATTTATCAGTCATAAGATAAGCAATGAATTGACATTTAATACAAATGTCAAACTTTTATTATAAATTATGAATAAACAGTATTTGACAGGGTGTGATGGTTGTTTACTTGTTTTATAATAACTCTGGATATATTTGAAAGTGTTGCAGCACACACACAAACACACATTTTGCACACTTCCTTTTGAGTCAAGTAAAACGGCACTTCTGGTGTTGTGAAATGAGCTCAGAGAGTTTAAAGATTGTGTCTGACAGAAGAGAACAGAACAGGATAGAGCAAGAAAGGTTAGGAGGACAGAGGGCAGAGGGAGGGATGGAAGGAGGACAGAAATAAACAGAGGAGGACAGGTGGTAAAAAATGGGGAGTAAAGAGCCAAAGAAAGAGGGAGGGAGAGGTGTAGTTTTTACGCTTCCAGGTGCCAACCGGATTTGCAATATTTCATAAAAAAAGGGGCATCACAACTTTGGATTTAGTGATGCACCTAAGTTCTGTACGAGAATCAAAACCCATATCAGGGGGAAAATGTGCAATTGGCGCATTCATAGTTGGATTGCTATGCATGTTTAAATATCATTTGAATTTAAAGAACACAATAATCGATAACTTTTTCTATCCGTTTTCACACTGAGGAAAAGGATTCAGTGTTGCAAAAGCCTGAAATGCAGATCAGAAATGGGCGACAATGTGTGAGACACGGCCATGTGTCACACCAGCTGATTTCACTGATAACCTTCCAACCAGAGAGGAGGTAAAAGCAATCAGTGAAATAAGCCTCTGTGGCATTTGCTTGAAATGAAATTCTGCGGAGCATGAGCACCCATCACTGATTCAACACGCCTGACGAGGAAAAAAAAAACAAAAAAAAACTGGTGACAACGATGTTTACTGCAATGAAATCTCATGGAACAAGAGTGGTTCGCAGAGCTAGTTTGAATCTTGCACTTCAATCCATCACCCAGCCCCAGTGGAGGAGAAGGTGTGTCATGTTAATTCTTTCTTGGCTCTGATTTGAACCATGGGATATAAATCCAATGTCAAACTAACACTCAAAAATACAAATACTAATTTAATCATATACACACACTTTTATGGACTACAGTGAAAATAGTGACAGTCACTTGAGTTAGTTGGCTTCCCGAAGACAGCCAGTGTGATATATTGGTAAAATTACAGATCTACAATAAATATTGACAATTTCAAGATAAACTCTCAGATCCTATCATCCACTTGAGGAAAGCTCGGTGGGTGCTGTTACATGATGTTTTCTCATTCAGAATGAAATAAATCTGAATGAAATCATTTGGAATTAAAGTTTTTCTGGGTAGTTTACATGAGAAATATTCATTCCGAATGAGGGTTTACAAGGAGATCAGATTAATCACCTTTATTCGGGTCCGCGCAAGGTTTGGGGCAGGGAAGGTTTCCGATTGGATGGGGGGCGGGGCGGATGTTAAGTGTTTACGTTTACCAGAAGAAAACACTGTAGTCCTTGTTCCGGATAACAAGATGCTTGATGATGCCGTTCTTAGTGCCTTTTTCGGGCTTGTTTTGCTTGTATTCTTGAAGCAGCAGTATGACAACAACCTTGTTGCTTAATGCTTTGTCTGTTGAGGAGGAGAAGGGAGGTAGAAGGTCGAAGAAGGGAGATAGAAGACTGTGCTTTGGTGAATGGAAAGCGGTTAGCGTAGCCATAGACATATTATTATTGAATTTATTGAAGGAAAAGCCCCTTGAGGTGGATCACCTCGTTTTCAAGGGGGATCCTTAGCAGCAACATTCAACAAGCAACAATAGTACAAATAGAAGCAACACAGAAGTACAACATATGTCTGTTAGTGCAACGCGTCGCACGCGCTAAATACGTCATTGCACCTGAAGGGCAAGGAAACGAGCGTGCGCAGAAAAACCAGAATGAACTTAAAAAGGAATGAATGTATACAAGTATGAGAAATTCTTTCATTCGGAATTAGAAACAGAATATTCCCGCCCCTTTTTCATTCCGAATTAGATGTTTACAAGATCACTTTTAATAGGAATGAACTTTCATTCCGAATGAAAAGGGAGTTAAACTGTCCGTGTAAATCTCACCCTGGTTGCTTGTCAAAGTTTGTTCTGGAGTGCAGCTATAATTGTCTTATTATTATTAATGGCTGAACACCAACAACAACCTTGGTTCTCACCAAATGTACTTGCAATGGGTATTTCCATATAAAATAATTGACTTTGCCACTGTGTTGTCACCCATTGGTTTATGGATTTCTGTTTTGAAGCCTCAAGTTTGGCAGTTTGACCTGCTTGGATTGTCCTCCTACATATATATAGTATTAAAATGATTTGCATATTACACCAGGCCAGTGGAGGTTATTGGGCAGGAGGCCATTTCAGACTCAGGCTGCAGCCTTGACCTGTATTTCCCTGTCAGGTAAGTGAGGGAAACATACGTTGCAAAGGCAAAATATGTTAGATTCATGTTAATGTGTACCTCCAGATATACTTTAACTTTTTGAAAAAAATAAATCTTACAATAATTTGGCGTAACTCTGAGGACTCACCATAACCCCCGTTGAAGACCCAGGCTTTATGCTTTAATGAGTTTTGAGACATTATGTTGCGGTTTTACAAGAGGAATGACTTCAAGGATGAGGACTAAGTGGTTGGTAGCCACTAACCACTTTCCTACACCTTTTGATGGGATGCATCCGAGGCAATGGATCAGACAGTCCCAAATTACTTCTGACCTTACTCCACATCCTGATGCCCCAGGTTAATGCACTTAATTACATCTTGCAGACATGTGGCATTCATTTCTGAGGATACACACAAGAACTGCTTTGAAGGAATGCAGGAAATACAAAGTTGCCATCTTGCACACAAGAACACAAATTTTAAAGCAATAATATTAGCACTCTTTGTTTGAAAAAATAAATAAATAAAATGGTTAGGATCCATGAAAAGCTACCCAAATACTCCTCATTATCTTCAAACATCTCATTTTATTTGACCAAAAGTCTCTAAAACTAACCTGGTTCCAGACCTCCTGAACCAAGTTTCTTCTTGTTTAGTAATTTAAACAGGTCTGGTGCTTCGTTCACTGATGGCTTATTTCCAAGTTGGATAAACAACCTGAGCTATATAGGGGTAGAGCTCTAATTGGGCCCAAAGAATTAGACCAACCGTACATAAACTTGTTTCTGTCCAAGCCCAACCCAAGCCTCGGAAAGAAACACGGCAGCAGGTTTTGGTCCGAGCCCAATTAAAAACCTGAGTTTATACTGTACAAGAAAATATTTGTTTCGTGTTTCCTTACATCACTTCTTCCTCTTCTTGTATTTTTACAGTCTGTCATCTTGTGTGCGAGAGGTTCAGCAGAACGGGCTGTGCCCCTCGATGTGTCTTGTGCACATGGTGGTCCTTGGTGATGTGGTGTGCAGATGATGATCACCGCTCTTCGCTGCATGTTACACATGTAGAATCTATATCTCTCTCCCCCAGTTCTCTACTGTATTACTCTGTTGTTCCGTCACTTTCCCTCTCTCAGTGGTAGTACCAACCTCTTTCTCTCCTTTCCCTCTTTATTTAGTGCATTCAAACTCCTGCCATTTACGCAGAGGAGCCGTGTGTTTCATTAAACCTGACCCAGTTCAGGTCTTAGGGCAATATGAAAAATTACAGCCCAGTCCGGACCTGCTGAGTTGGGTCGGGCCCAGTAGGGCTCTGGCAGAGAATCAGAGCTTTGTGTAAGGGCAGATTGAGAATGGTGACTTCATCTACCTACAAAGCTGGGTAATAACACCTCTGACTTATTTCATTAATCCTTGTGAAAAAAACTTCAAATAACTGCCAACTACTACCAACTGAGAATGCTACCAGTGGGAAATGCAACCCCTGCATCCACACAACCAACAATTCAGCTTACAAAAGCATGACGTCAAGCTGAAAGACAAAGCTAAATGAAAATTAACTCAAAAGTTTGCGATTTTTTTTTTTTTTTACCAGATAAATGAAATAAAACAATAATTGTAGTCGTGCATTTCTTTAGAGAATCGACTCCCAACTTCACATTGACTTTTGTCACATTTTAAAAAGGCAGCAGATCTGAGCACTTTGCCATCTGTACAGGCTGGCTGCCACTGAACTGACATAAATATTCTGATATATTTAGGCCCCTTATATATGCAGAGAACTGCAATTAGTCACTTCACACATTCACCCCAAGAGCTTTGGTGGCATCTTTGAGTAGAAACTGCATTGTCGACACATTGGTGCTACTTCTCTATGCTGTCCTCGGCCTCTGTCATTGGAGGCGTCAGACTTGTATGCTCCGGATGCCTCCAAGAATCCTTAGCCCCAAATCCAACACCACCATCACCAACACCGCCACCCACCCCATCCCCCCAAACACTGAACGCAATAAAAATCACCTACTGCTTGCTTACTGTAAGTGTGTATGTGTGCAAATGATCATTTACAAAACCAGCAGTGCATGTGTGTAAATGCATTAGCTCTAAAAGCATCTGCATCATCTAAGAACAGCTTCTCTCTGTGTGTGTGTGTGTGTGTGTGTGTGTGTGTGTGTGTGTGTGTGTGTGTGGCTTTTCCATAAAGATCTCAGATCTTTTTTTTCTTAAATGCTATTTAGCTTTTTTTTTTTTCACCAATGTACTGTATTTGCTGACAGCAAGGCGGAAAGGAAATGAGAGATCCTGTTCCTTAAGTGAGAGTCTGGACTGCAAATATGCTAACCTCACCAAAAGGAATAAATTGGAAATCACTTGAGTCCTTTTAAAATCAGAGGGAACCTGAAGAGCAGATAATTAGCAGGCAAAAAAAAGAAACAAGCATAAGGCTTGTACCTGTATACATTCAGACGTGTAACTGTAAAAACTAACGATAATTATAATGACAATTAATTAAAAATAAAAGGTGCAGACGGTTTATCATCTGAGTTAGTTGGTACAGTAAGATGTTTGATTGAAGGAGTAGTCACCATGGAGATGGTCATCAGTCCTGCTGGACCACTGTCCACAGAGTCATTGTGAAGAATAAATGTGATTTCGGGATGACTCAGTTCACCACTCCTCAATGACCTGCTCCCCCTGAGAGGGACACTATTCTGTTTTTCTCAATACATTACTAATGAATGTAATGAGGTTAGGTTGTGGCAGACTAAAGGTCTTCACAAGGTCCAAAATGCTGGACTTAATCTCAAACTAAACCAATGAAAAACCTGTTTGTCATGGGGACCCAGGGTCAAACCCAATCAGAACAGGCTTATACTTAGAATAAGACTGAATCCAAAATGTGGTCAACCCAAAGAGACCCAAAACTGAGTGAGAATACCAACACAGCTGAATGCCCCACCAACTAAGCAACACCTATGATCAACGAGAAGCAATACGTCATTCTTTTCAGCACCTATTTTGACTTGTTTCCACGATTTTTTCTCATTTCATCAGTACCCACTGATATGTGGGATTCACCAATGTTTTCTTATTTGTGCTCCTCTCTTAGGTAAGAGAAAATGATGTGGTCAAGAGCACTTTTACCAGGATAAGGAAGCTGTGTAACATGAGGGAACATATGTTTTAAATTTGAGGAACACAATTTTTACACAATCTGAGGCACTTTACTTGAGTATATTAATCTCATGCCACTTTATATTTCTATGCCGTTATACTTCAGAGGAAAATAATGTACTTTTTACTTCACTCCAATTTTTTGATGACTAGTAAAAGAGTATTTTTACAGTGCACTCATATTCAGGGATCTGAATACTTCCTCCACATCTTCTGCTGAGGTAGCATTTACAGCAGCACAAGTGTTTTGTCATTGCTGAGTTTTTGATTTCTCTGTAATATCAGAACTAATACTCTGGAAAATCACCATTACTTTGTTTCAGTTTATTCAGCATTCAATGCAGACGTTCTTCTTCTTACAGCCTTTGTTTGGCGGCATCTCCAATTCTTGGGCATAGACCATCTTTGCACACAGCTAAACACCTGCCTGATATAGTGTTAAGGGGGTGCTACTTTGCCAATAGGTAACTTATAATCAAGTGAGACTCATCATTCAGCACACCTGGGTAAGAACAGATTTGGATGGTGAAGAACATTTGGTACATCTGAAGCTGACGTCTCTTATTTTTCACTCAACAGAAAATCAAGGAAAAATATAAGAGGCTTGTAAGAGAATGTTGCTGGATGAGGCCCATTGACACAGGTAATTAAAATAGGCCCTTATCCAATTCAAATGAATGGGTGAATGTAATTTGGATCCGACTTGAATCTATATTCATGTAACAGGTCTGGCATAAAACTGATTGAACCTCTAATACATGTTTGCCTAGAGAGCTGACATCCTGACACCACTTCACATGCAGTCTCTGCTCTGCTAGCTTTTGCTCTACACAGTTTCTTTCATCAGCCGAAGTGAAAGTCAAATGTGTACACTATCCATTTGGGCATTTAAAGCAGAAACAAAAGCAGGAAAGAAATGCTATCATAACATGTGTACCACAGCAGCAGTGCATGTATGACACTTGACTGTAAATTTTGGTTTTCCATAATATCTACACTTTTCTCTCCGTCTATCTTGCAGTCTTGCAAGTTGTAATTCCTGCTGATTATAAAACACCTATGTTGTTTGTCCCTTGCAGCCCATTCCTATAGCCCACTACTCGACCGGCCTCAGACTGTCAAGCAATGACCTGACTGACTGTCTTGGGCTTGCGGCAAATGATGTTCTTCAAAGCCAATGAAAACAGTGAATCACATGGCACAGCGTTGAGCAAGCTGATGTTGTAGAACTAGATTTTTAGTATTTTGCATAATCACAAATGTCAATGTGATTTTGAATGTCCACACACTCATGTATGCAATATTATGTCTAAAGACAGGCATGTTAGCTGGGCTTTACACTGAATTCTCCATAGGTGTGAATGTAGTATCTGCCGTTAACATGTCAACCCTGTCAAAGACTTGCTTCCTGTCCAGAGTCCAACTCACTGTGAGCCCAAAGTCCATTCAAGATGAGATATGAGATCATTTCATCTGCTGCAACCATTTGTGATGGGCATACACTGTAAGCAGCAGTTTAAAACACAGATCTCTTGTCAGGATAAGCAGGAATAGATAACAGATGGATGGATCTTCTCGAAACACTTAACACAAGCAGCAGCAGCCTACATGACTGAGAGAAGAACCAGTCCCATACAGAAGGTAAAGTTCATCACAAGAATTTCCATTACAAAAAGTCAGCACTGGTCTGACTTTTTGATTGACAAATGATCTCGGGGAGGTGTGGAGCAAAAACACCACAGCAATTAGCACTTAGCATCGCAGACAGGGGACTATATAAACAACACTTTAAATTCTGGTCCAGGACCTGTCAGACCTTTGCATATCCAATGTTTGCAGCTCTTGACAAATGAGGTCCAGCGAGTTTAGCTGAGGATGTGAAGTGAATCTTGCTGAATCATGACGGATGGCCGGTCCGCTGCCAGCAGGGAAAGTCCCTGGGATCTGGACCCGGTCCTCATCAGCCTACAAATGAAGCTGCTAATACCGAAAACAGATGTGCTGCTAATCCACACACACACACACACACACACACACACACACACACATACACAAAACACATAACAAGCTGATCGCAGAGTTTCAGTCAAGACAAGACATGAACAGAAAGGGAATGGGTACCAAAGTGTCAGAACAGAACTTGCAAAGTTCACATCCAGGTCAAACAGGGCAAGTGACATACACAGAATGAAGATAAAGCGGGAGAGGCAAAGTGTTTAAAGTCGGTTTTTCCAGCCTCTCAGGAACTTTGTCATATCTCGTCGGCACATGCCACACACCTATTCTCCAAAGAATCCAACGATAATTCCACCGTTATCTATTTCCGTGTGTTTAAGCCGTTGAGGGTTAAGTACCCTTGGCTGAGGGCACACCGGTGCATTCCCATGAGGGAGGAGGTTTGAGTCAATGGCTGCTGCAGTTCTGCTCATATGAGACGAGAGCAGCATTTCCTTGGGGATATTTCCCTTTTCTGCTCTGCTGTGGCACCAGGCAGCAGGAGGTAGGAGGGAGTCGGCAGCAGGAGCCCGTGGGACTCTAATTAAAATGGTGCCTGAAATTCCTGCTGTTAGCTGAGCATACATTAAAATACAGTATATTATAAAACACCTTTAGTCCTATACAGAATATATGTATACTTCATGCACCTTTAGTTTCACATGCACACCAAAAATCAAAAATCAGGTTAAGGCATGAAATCACATAATGCATGTAGTACATGTGCTGCTTTATACTTCTATAGAGGCCCACTTTACATGCAGCTGGTCAGTAATCAGATCCCCTATTTTCATATAGCAGTAGTTAAAGCAGCAATACTGTAATGGAAAGAAAGACTTGTAATATTAATCTGAATATTGCAAACATGAATCCTGTCAAGTTGCAGTTACAGTTTGTACCAAAGTATAATCAGTTCATCCTTAAGTCCAAGTGTATGTTTGTGCCAAAAAATCCCACAAGGCCTTTCCACAATATATTGCATTCTTGAGAATGAGATGGACATAAGTTCAAAGTGACCTTGATTTTTGACCTTTGACCACTAAAATCCAACCACCTTACTATTGGATACAAGTGAACGTTTGTGCCAAATTAGAAGAAAGTCCCTCATGGTGTTTATGAGCTATCACATTCAGGAATACTGGACTGATGGACAGACTGACGGAGGACTGACAACTCAAAATAAAAATGCCTCTCACTACAGCTGTTTCTAGTGCAGAGGCTTAATCAAACTCAGGCATTTGATTAGTTGTTAAAGGTTGTGAGGCAGGGTAGCGCAAAATGTTGCAAGATTCAAGGCTGATGAAAACTGGGGGGTCCGTGGATATACAGCAGCTACCTGCATTATTTTTCAAGGCATTTTAGATAATTCAATACCAGTAGATCAATACATCATATGGGAGAAAACATTACGGTTGGCAAGTTAAAAATAGTCATCCTGTGGAACCTACATCCTATGTTGTATGTAGTTGTTCTCCATCTGTCTTCATCATTCTGAAACTGTAACACGACAAATTGCTCCATTGATTTGTCGATCCATTAAGAGAAACTGTGGGGGACTGATCCATAGCTTAAGGTATTTTAAAAACCTAAAACATTCAGGGCTTTTGAGAAAGCATTCGGGGCTGGAGCACCAGAAGCCACTCCTGTGTTCCACCACCCAGCATTTGTCAAATTGGGCAGCTGAATGCCTCTGCCAATGTGTGAAGATGCAGTTTACATTGCATCCGTCCAGAGTCATTACATAAAATAATGCCAAGAAAAGAGTTGACCTTTGACTTTTTAGATATAAAATGTCATAATTTTGTCATTTTATCCTATTACACATTTTGTGCCAGATTTGATCATAATTAATGTATGAACTCTTGAGTTATGGAAATGTTTTTTGGGAGGTCACGGTGACCTTTGACCATCACATTCTAATTCATTCTATAACCCAAGTAGACATTTGTGCCAAATTTGAAGAAATTCCCTTCTGGAATTCCAGAGATATTGGGCTCTAGTTTTGCAGACCGGGCGAGGTGGAAGCGCAGCACTCCTGCACTTCGCCAACTGGGTGTGGCCAGGCGGATTTTGCAAGTTTGGCACACCGTGCTTAAATGCGCTGCGCGAAGGTGTAATGGGAGTTTACTCAATTCGCCATGGCAGAAGAGAGCAGCAGCGTCAGACGGCCAAACTCCTCCCAGGAGGAAACTCGCAGTGTCCGAATATACAGAACTGCGAGCAGACCTCCACAGGCTGATGATGCAAAGGTAGCCTGGGAGGAGGTCACCACAATTGTAAATCAGTGTTGCATTTCTCTTGTGCGTTCGCGCTCTCTCTTTGTCTCTCGCAGTCTCACTCTGTTTCTTTTCTTTGACTTTTTTCTTTTGACAGATGCTGAATATATACTTCCTATATGATGCTGTGGCTGTTTGTGGTTGGCCGAGAGGGATGTGAACTCATTAGTTTGCAGCTGTGTTAATCAAATCAGGTTGGGTTTCCATTACACGTGCCAAACGTGCCAAACGGTGCTAATCCCCTTTGATCTGACATCAGATGTGACGGGACAGTCGATATAAAGATACATTTATGTGCTGATTGCAGATAGTTGCATTGAATAGTGGTGTTTGTGGGTATTTATTGCATTGTTAATGTGCCTGACATTCTGGAGGCCTGTCTGTGAGGTTTTGGTGACGTGTGCATACTGTCTGCCAGTCAGCCAAACTTTGACTCACACTGGCTGCGCTCCACCTGCACTGACAGTAGGCGTGGTTTTAGCTGGCACCTTCGGCGAAGCCTTTTGGCACGAAACTGTCACTGCGCCAAGCTGGATCTGTCGACACCTCCCCCTGCTGCACGCCACACCCATCTCAGCGCACCTCAGTCTGCCAAACTACCAAAATGAAAGCGCCTCAAAACTAGCTCTGCATGGGGTTCGCCACCCTGCACCCTAGAGCCCATTGTGTTCACAGGAATGGGATGCTGTGTTGCTCTGGTTAATTACTGCAGAACAAATGTGTGATTGTTCAATCATTGTCACCTAAGCTGAATCAAATCCTACTTACTTACTTTGATGGTGCATGCGGCCTTTGGTGTGTGATGCAGCGCCTCTGCTCTTATTCTCTGAAGGTTGTTATCAAACTGTTTTAACACTTCCAAAGCTGTTTCTTTTTTAGAACTGAGTCCTCCAAAGTAGAGCCAAGAGCAATGTTTCTCTTACAGCCATGTGTGTTTCTCTGCTCACGTCGACAATATGGTTATTATTATATGACAATGTTTTTGGGATTAATATCTGTATCATAACACGCAAAGTAAAAAAAAAAAAAAAAAATATGTGGACAAGAATACTTTGGCCAAATAACAATTGCATAACAGTAGTTTTAAGCAGTTGGACACAAATGAAATGTTCCTAATGTCATTTTCTTTGTTTACAGTTATTATGCAGTTCTGTATAAGATTAAAGCACAATATGGCCTGGTGCCTTTTTCTTTCTGTCCCAGTGTTTCCTGCCACTCTTCTTAACTACATATACATGCAATAATGTCTTAAAATAATCCTTAAAATAAGCACAATCACTTTGCTTGTAGTATTACATTACACAAAGGTATTACATCAAAATCCAACCTCCAACTGGGGTTTAGACGTGTATACTTACAGGAAACTAAAAGCAGTTACAGTTTGCATGTAAGCAAGTAAAAGTGAATCCAATGCAGTAGAATACAGTTACAGTATATCCGAAACTGGAAATGCAATAGTAGGAGATAAATAGTTTTATTTAACTTCAGCCCTGAGGAAACTGATCTGTCCGGGTAGCCTGAGGCAGAAGGAACCACTGGACATACTGTAGACGAGTACTGGAAGCGATGCAGAGTGACATCAATATACTGAAAATATTATTACCTCAGTTAGACTCCCATCCATAAAATAATCAAAGGGAACATTTTAGTTTAGTTTTTGCATTGTAAAGTATTAAGTTATATATCAGAGTGCCAAGGGAAGTATTATTTTGTTGGGTGTAATTTGGGGCAGTGGTGTCCTGTTGGTTTAACTGTGACTGAAATCCACTGATGTGATCATGGGACTGGCAGAATAAATTTGTAGGGGCACTGAAAGAGCAGTGTGTACCCCTCCATCATTACCACAGCTAAAGCACCACTGACAAAGGCAACTGCTTAGAATGTAGTCGGACTCTAAAAGAGTTGTTATGATTAATCTGCTAAAAGCTTTGTCATAATAAATAAATGCCAATACTAGACTTCTCATCAAAAATGTAATCCAATTATTTGTTTTATAAATATATGAGCATATTTTTGAATGAAGCCAATAGAGGTAAACTATCCCAATCATGCAAGCAAGATATTTTTCTTTTAGTATATCTTGGACACCTCTTCAAAGTGTCTCTACAACCACAGATCTCCACTGCCATAAAAGCATGGCTATGAAGGCTCAAAGCTCAGTGCTGGGTCATTCCTCTTCCTGAGACAGAAAAAAGGGAGAATCCAAACATTACTCGGCAGCTTTAGATGTGCAACGGCTAAATGGAAGTCTAAACAACCTATTGATTTTCGCTGTTATGACAAGATAATGGGGTTAATATCAGATAGAACGGAAACACTGTGCCTTCTACAGTAGATTAGTGCAGAAAACACAGTGTATTAGGTTTGTGGACTATTAGTAAGCCTCAGTTCTTATGTCTATGTTTTGAAAAATAACATAACATACCTAACTAATACTGTGTTATCAAGGTTTCTTATAGTAAAATACAAATGAACTTTTACAGCAGGATATTCTTACTGATGAACCCATATGTAGATTAAAGGTTCTGTACGCAAGATTTAGAGCAGCACATTATTATTTGCTATGCAAAGATACAGTGGAGTAATGGAGTCCTGATCAGGGAATGAAGTCATGCTCCCTCTGCGTGTTGTAATCTGAGCTTAAATGTTCTTTGTTGTGGTAGCTGGTCTGGCTGCATTAAAGTGCATGTGGGTCCGTGTGTGTATATGCTAATCGCTGACGTTCTGCACTGTGCTCATATGGCAGTTACTGCTGATAACGGTGGCCCCATCCATGTTTGCTGGATGGCGTGTTCGCAGAAGCGCTGAACCGCCAACACTGTTAGCTCTGTCGGTACTGTTGCCACTGATAGTGCTTTTTATTGAGTTAGCAGTGTTAGCTGATAGCCAGCTCAGCTACATCCATGTTGAGAGCCATGTGAAGACTATCAGACTCTGAATTATAGATACACTCTAAATGTCTCACACAGCTTTTTTTAACTGCTCTCTTCTCAAACATTTAAAAACCTTTACAGGGTTTCCATTCTTTCCACTAAGTTATTCAAACTGAACCAAATTAGCTCTGGTTCTTGAACCAGTTCTGTTCAGGATTCTTGGAATCTTGGTGCAAGTGAACCAGCCCGCATTTCCACCAGTTTTGCAGGAAACCATTATAATCACGGATATGTCTTCAACAGAGGGCGCTGCACAATGCACAAGAGAAGTAAATATAGCAGATTGCAAATTACATTGTTTACCTGTGAATTTTGTTCTGTTACTACAGATATTGTTTTTTACATGCACATGCAGAAAACAAGCATGAACTGTCTATTAATGAGACCACTGCAGGCTTTTTTTTTTTTCGATTTCTCACTTGACTTCTCTACCGCTGCCTTTTCCATCCTCCCTTTCCAACCTGCAGAATATGACACACCCACTGATATTGTCACAGTTTGCACTTCAGGTCAAGGTATACCCACCATGTTTTGGTTCCAGATGAAAACCAACTTCTCAGGTTCTGAACTGATTTATTATTGATGATTTAGTATAAATGGCAAACATGCTAAAATAGCCACTATAATCGCGGTCATAGTTAAAGGAGCCAATGCTGACTGTCGGTAGAAAACGAAAAACTATCAAAGCATCAGTCAACTAATGGTCTCCACTATCTGACTCACTGTTGACTTATTTGTCAACCCTGACCTTTTTCGCAATGAAGTGTGCTTCATTTCGAAATGAAGCATACTATTTCTGCCTATTTCCCATCAGGCAACAGTTATGATTGTCATGACCACTCAGGTCCTGATGAAGTAAATCATTTAGACATTTAAACAAATAACAAATGTTCTTGTGAGGACAGTCTCTTCTTATCAAGATATAATGTCACAACACATTCTCCAGACAGATTCAATGACCGACCATACATGCAGACACAGCAGGCAGAAATGCATCACAAATTAAAGTGTGACGTCTTTTGAATTTAAGAAGTTAGACACATTTTTCTGTGAGCTCTTAGGCTGCCTTTACTGTTAGGTTAACACTCAGTTTTACAAAACATACCTGCTGATTTTAAATCTACCTTATCCTTGCTCTGCCATTGGCACTCATCTCTTACAATCTGTAAACCAAGATGCTAGAAACCTGACTTGAATTTTGTTGCAAAGTAAAAACTAGGAAAGTTGTCCAAGGCATTTCAAGCAATCTTAGCTAGTCTTTCAAGGACTAGTGTTCACAGCTTGACTAGAAATCTACATTGGTCTTTGAACCTTTTTTTGTTGTCTTATAATCTCTTATTTTCAGACCAGCCTGTATCATTCCAATCAATTTGGAACTTCTGACAAAGGTTTCACCAAGAAGAGAAAGCGGCCTTCACAGGGATTACTTCAACAGCACACACACTTCCACAACACACTGTACGCTATGATTTCTTTCTTTGTTTTATTGGGGAACAGAGGATATGAGGGAGCAGTAAAAAGCCCTTGTTGTTTTTACTCGTCTGTCCCTGTCGTCCTCACACTGCTCCTTCGTGACTCACTCTCCACACTGATGCTCTGACGGGTATACTGTATACTGGTCCACAGGAACAGTGGAAAACACCCTATGAAGCAATAGAAGCCAACATAACTGCAACGTTTTGATAACATGACAAGGAAAAAAAGTTCATATCAGCAAGTTACATTTGTTGTGGGTATTGTCTACAGTTTAATACGTACATACACACACACACACACACACACGCACACATACACACATATATATATTTTGAATTTATAGAATTTGCGCAAACAGGTTGCAACAGATTTTACTATTTTTTATTTAAAATCAGATGAAAATCCACTGTCCAGGACCCTGCCTTGTTACAAGGGAGAGTGGCACTGAGTGGAACTGAAGTGCAACCAGCAGTTGTTTGCTGCTGGCTTGTCATTATGCCTTTACAAGCTTCAAAAATTGTATTCATTGTCTGAGATTCATATTCTGAAAGCCAAAACTCTGCTAATTTAAAATCACACAAAACCCCATCGGGACCAGAAAGTGAGATGTTGACATGAATCCATCATTATCTAGAAATGAGCTGTTGCAATGTCAAACTGATTTTGTTAGAGCACGCCTTATATATCTTTTTCCAGACTGAAGACACTGGGTTTTTGTTGCCACAGTGCTGAAACACAGTATAGCCTTCAAAAGCTCTGATCAGTCAAAATTTAGCACACACACATACAGAGCTCATTTTGTTGCTGAGGTCTCTCATCATCTATCTCATGCAGCCATCACAACAATCTCTATTCACTAATTGGCCTATTAGTTTTGGCATTAGCCATGGGGGAGGGTCCTGCAGCCATTACTGCAGCAGCAGCCTCTGACCAGAGCACTGATTGACTAGTAGGCTGGCTGGCTGACCCAGGCGTGGGGTATGAGGTGAGAGGACGACTAATGTTGGCGCACCATTAGCCAGCTGAAACAATTGTCCATACACTTTCCCCCTAATGACACACACCTCGCCTCTCGGACCAATTACTCATAAATGTGCAAGGAAAGGCCTGCATCTATGTCTTTGATTAGCACTTGCCATTGCCCTTCTGCTAAAGCAGCCTGTCACATGCAGAACGCCTGCATAGCATTTCAGGCCATTTTTCAAAGAGCGGTAAGGCCTTTATTTACGGCTCTATGTCCAGTGCCAGTGAGTGAGGCGGTGGGGGATTCCAAAGTGTACGCATTAAGTGGCTGTGTCAATGATTTATCATTTTTTGGGACCAGGAGGAAGGTGTGGAAGAAAACGGGGTGCCGCTAATGTCGAAAGCCCACCACAAGCTATTAAAAGGAGTTATGGCATGAACACAACTCTCATTCAGTCTCAGTTATTGATTCTGGATCGTTTTTTGGCAGAGTGTATTTCATGGATGGGGTAGAGGTGGTGGCGGTGGCGAGGTGACAGCTGTGATGAATAAAAGCCACCTGACAAGATAAGGACTGGACAGGGGCACAGCAAGGCAGAGGTAAATAAAATAAAATGAAGGTAAGTGCTGTAAAGACAAAATGAGCAGCATCAGTTACTCCATCCACACGAGAAAAGAGATGCAGATCTATTTTTCTGTTTAGGCTTTCAAGAGTCACTTTTTAAACCTTGTGACTTTTTCAATGCTGCCTGAACTTATATTTTGATCAATTTAACTATGGGAATAATAATAATATTAATAATAATAATAATAATAATAATAAAAACCTGAATTAGAGCTACACAGTTGTATGTCTCAGCAAACTGGTCAAGTTGCAGTAACAATTTACTCATACTGTATGTAGCCATAACAGTAGACAATTCTTCAAATATGGATGTTGCTGCAAACAGACTATGAACTCTAAAATGTGGATGCTTCACATGCACCTTTCCCACGGTTGGAAGGTGGACACACAAGATTAATGTTACCTATTCAATATCTCACAAATGTTACTGAGATATGACATTGACTAATGGCCAAGCTGTTGAACATTATGATGTCACACTGAAGCTGACCTTTGACCACTGGGTTATAAAATGTCATAATTTCATCATTTTATCCTATAAAACATTTGTGTGATTTTTTTTTTCATAATTGGTGTTGGAGTTCTTGAGTTATGGCCAAAAGCATACATTTTTGAGGTCATGGTGACTTTTGAGTACCAAAATCTAATCAGTTTATCCTTGATTCCAAGTTGATGTTTGTGCCAAATTTGAGGAAAATTTCCCTCAAGGCCCTCTTGGGATAATGTGTTCATGAAAATGAGACAGACCATGTCACAGTGACCTTGACCTTGGTGAGCTTTTAGCGCACCTTCAGTGAAGCCTTTTGGCACAAAACTGTCACTGCAACAAGCTGGATCTGTCGACACCTCCTCCTGCTGCGCCGCCACACCTATCTCAGCGCACCTTGGTCTGCCAAACTACCAAACTGAGCACGGGAAACTAAAGCCCATTGTCTTCAAGAGATGGGAGGGATGGACAGCTAAAAGACATAATGCCTTTGGCACTAAAGCCTAAAAATGAGGAAACATTTTTTTTTCTGAATAACTGTGGCTTTTAAAAGTGGCCGAAATATGAATTGGACATTTCAGAGTTGTGAAATGTGAAAAAATTCCAATAATTTTTCATGAAGAAATCCCTGTGGTATACATTTGTAAGGTTTAAACTCAAATAATGCACTACATGCCCTGATAAACCAGAGATTTTTTTTTCATCTGCCAATGTCTGCAATTGTCCTGCAAATTGCATGATGGACAAATATCTAGAAAAATCCACCTATAAGCAGACACTAAGAGTTCTTCAGGGATAACTGTTTTGGCAATCTAACCACTTGATTTTGACATTCTTCAACAAAAACCTTTGACCTTTCAATGTGACTGTAACACGAGGGTCGGGGAGTCCACATAATCAATGACCCTCTGGGGACAATATCTGTTCTTCATTTCATATGAATCTGAACCTTTGGACAGATGGACTACTCGTACCGATCATCTGCATCATCTCTAGTGGGGCAAAAGCATTGTTTTACTCCTATGACATCAGAATTTACAATTTGAATTGCCATTTTCATGACTCCATCACACTGTGCTCAGTTGCAGCACTGTTTTAGCAAGACTGAGCTGAAGAGAAAAACAACAGAGTAATAAGACAAATCCGGTAAGTATTGCTGTTGAGCCCTCTCACAGAGTAGCTTTTTGTTTTGTCTCCAATGGGTGACCCACTCTTCTTCTCTTGTTTCTCTTCCCTCTCATCCTCTTCAGGCTCTGGCACCCATCCTCTCCCACTTGCTTTTCACTGAAGGATCAATACACCCCCTAAGTGCTGTCTGACTAAAGGCATATTCCACATTTAAGTTCACTTCACACAGCAGTGGCTGTAACTCAATCTCCACATTACACCACTCCCTGATGATGCTCGGTGCCATTTCTTACAGCTCCTCTAATGTGGACTAATGTGTGTGTGTGTGTGTGTGTGTGTGTGTGTGTGTGTGTGTGTGTGTTGCAGTCTAATACTGTGTACATGAACACAAATACTTTGAATATCTGTATTCCATCTAAACGTTTAACATCAGATGACCTTACTGTAATTTTTACCAGATCCCCCATGTGGTAAACAGCACACATTTTTTATACCCATCTAGTATTGATGGGGAAATTTAAACCAGTTGCAATTTGGTTGCCAGTTGGGATGTCTCTGACAAAAAACAGAACTTGAGACACTGATTGACTCTGAGGTTTGCAGCTTGTGTCATCCACTTTTTGCCTTCATGCAGTGGAAACCAGTGCATTGCGTCTCACACCTGTATTTATAATAATCATTTTTGTTTGTTATTATGACTTTTTTATCCAAACTCATTTTGAATCATCATATTAAGACTAAAGTCCTGCATGAATGTGTGGGTGGATCCAAAGTTGCAACACACATTAAAGGAATTGTAGAATAAATATACAGAATTTGTCACACAAACATAGCAATGGAATTGAGGAGAAATACTGATGCAGTTACAAATTACAGTTACTTATTAGAGGATGTATGTCATCATATTGACTTCAGGATCATCATTCATAGGATTTATTTTCTAAGATTGAAACCATAGGTGTAGTGCTGCTGGAGTGCAGTGGAACGATGCTTGGCTACTTCTTTTCTTTAAGTGAGAAATGTTTGTTAACACTATCCTCGCCACTGACAAGATTTTTCATCATTTATGACAGAACGCTTCCCCAACATTGACGAGATATTCCTGCAATCCCCATTTTCACCGTTATAAGAAAGGGGGCACTGTTACACACCTTGTAAGATAGAACAGCACTGCCTTGTCCAAAAGCAAACAAAGAAGTAAACCGAAAAACGATGTAGCAGCTTGTAAACTGCACAAAAGTCCCGGCACTGACGGAAAAGTTTATGGTTGTGCAAGCCATGGAGATGTTGATGGACTCAGACTCCGACAATTCCTTTTTTCGATCAACATTCTGAATCCAATTTGGACAAAGAAGAAAATGAGTTTGGTGGGACGAAATGGGATCTCCATGACGGTGACAGCGACAACCACAGAGGAGAGAGGGACAACAGAACACTAAATGATCACTTAATGTGGCAGTAAATATGACACAAGGTAAACAACCCATGTGTCTTGGCCTGGACATCTGTTGGCTACACCCCTCAGAGCCTTATCGTCATCAGATCGATGGCAGATGGGTTCTGAGATTGGTGGATTTTTAACTTAATCTGAATATTCAACATCACTGTGATCTTCAGTTCCTTATTCAGGGAAGAGTTGCTTACTTGAACTCTGTTGACCTGCTCTGACCTTCTCCATAATTAAACTAGAAGCTGTCTGGTACAACCACAGTCTGATTCATCAGGTCACTGAATAGCCATGGTGCCTTAGTTTAAGGTACCGAAAGTGTAAAAAAATAAAGCAGGGGAAAGAGCTATTCTTTTATGTCCATGCCTAAATCATTTCAGCTGGTTCAAGGATCAAACCATTTGACTTTTCTGATGCAATCCCACATGATTCAAAAAGCTTCAGGCCACCTCTGTGCACAATCAAAAAAGTAAGCATGATAAAAAAGAGACACGCAAGGCCACATTTCAAAGTCAGCACTAAAACATCCAAAATCAATAAATACAGTCGAATCCAACACACTGGCCGACAAAAGTGCAATCGTTGGCTCATTGCTACTGTCCAGGTACAATCCTCCCTCTAGCTGGGATCTGGTTTCCTCCGCCTCTTCCTACTCCTTCAGCCCTCGCCTTCCCCTCCCAGCAAATCTTAAGTCAGTCAGCCGGCCTCTTTGATGTTATTTTGGGATCAATATGTTCTGGAAGCTAGTGAGCCACTCTTATGCTACTGCAGGGAGGGAGGGGAGCGTGAACCAGATTTTGTCAAGCGCCAACATATGAGGAAGCGTTGCATCTCCGTTTTCCTCAGGCCACTTCAAGGTGTCTGATGCCCTGTCTCATCATGTTCCGTAGTGTATGCCAACCATGGAAAATACATTCACGGTTTTAACAAGCAGATGAATGCTAAGGTGGTGTGTGTTTGCACATTGCAGGTTAATAGACTGGAAATTTAGTTTGGCTGCAGGAACTCTGCTGGAAAAGGCATATGGTGTCTGCATACATAAATATGAATATTCATAAATCAAGAGCCAACACATACACAAACACATATGGATTATACGTATCAACCATGCACTTGGGCTACACCTGAGGATGAATTTTTATTAAAAAAAAACCACAACACTGAATATTAGGAAGTGAAAACAGTTGGATTGCCAGTTGACGGAAAGAAGATGAAAATGGTCGAAGTGGCATGTGAGGGGTTAGAGATTAAAGTTGTAAACAACGAAAGCAGTTATCTTTATGAAAATGCCCATGAGGAGAATGATTAATAAATTATTATAATTAAATCTGAAAATGTTATTGATAACTTTTTACAGTATTTACTGTATTTTGATATAATGTGTGACATCATCGGGCCAAGTTTTGCTGATGGACGGTTCTTCCTTTATTCATTTCATTTTTCAATTCTGTTCAATTAAATTTATGTCATAAAAAAGGCAGTAACACTGGTTGCATCAAGAAATATCTAAAAAAAAAATACTGTTGCTCAGAAACTGCAAAATAAACATCTGTGGCATTCTCAGCCTTTGCAACCCCACATTAGCTGAAGCTCAACATGTGCCCGTACTTACAAAAACACACATTTACTAACACATGCACGCACGCACACACATACGCACGCACTCCTTCATGCTATTACCTCAAGCCAAAGTCCCTCGGCCACATTTCAATCTGCATTCATATTAGTGTCAAAGCAGCCGAGCTGCTTGCCACCCCCATGAATAGCCATTACCAATCCATTTGGACTGGGTTATCATCAGCTGGCACTAGCCCCAAATCCCATTTCACCCCTTCTACAAGCTCTTACTCTGTCCCTCACTCTGCTCCGACATTATCTGTTATTGGCAAAAATAAAATCATCTCGGCATATATATACAGTTCCAACAGGTCAGTGCCTGCCGCAGATCTGCAGGCTGCCACATTGGCTCAGTTAGTTCCTGTTCTGGCTGACACTATCATCAATTATATTTCACTCATCAATCATTAATGTCTCTAAATCAACATTTCTACTTGTGTCCTTCCAATAGTTTTTAAAATTATAATCAGTGTCTCAAAATTCATATAAATTGTGACTTAAGATCCATAGGGGTCTGTTGGTGCCATTGCGCTAACTCGAGGTCAGTTATTTCGTATCTACTGATAAGGGTGAGGGGTTAGGACTAATGTAATATGACATTAATTACTGAGCCTTATTTTGATATCAATTTTAAAAGTCTTACAAGAAAAAACTAGGGATGTACAACTGCAAAATTCTGGGCTGATACCAATGTGTTTTTCTTGTTTATTTTGTATTTTGTTTTTGTTGTTATCTATTTTCATTATATAATAATAATAACAGAACTCTTTTAAAACCATTTATCACTTCATCTTTGAATACATACAAATATATAAATACATACAAATTAATGAAACAACCTTTAATATAACCTTAAACATATAAAGCGTCTTTTGTGAAAAAAATAAAATAACAATAAGCGTTTCAAAAGCCTTCTGAGTATATATAGTATATGACACTGTATATCATAATTTCCCTTCTAATATCTATTTCATATTGAAAGCATCATCAAATATTGAAAGGTATATTTATTCAAGTTTCTCACCAAAATCTTAATTTTACAAGATTAGATTTGAACACATCATAATAACATTACAGTTTATCCTCAGCCAATTCTCGATTTTACTGAATAGAACTTAAATGCATCATAATGTAAGTCAATACAACCTCTCTCTGCAGTTAGCTCCGGCCACTGGCTGCTAACAGCTAACAGCTAATGTTAACTAGCGCACCTCCTGTTGATTTAAACACAGATTTGTTGTTAACTGTGTAGCATTATTAGGGAAGAAATAAGGAGCATTCCCTGATGTGTCGATACTAAGTTTATAGCGTCCATCAGCCCCGAAGGTATCCATGGGAAGATCTCTGTGGGATATTGACAGTCTCAAGCCCTGCTTTTCAGTCTGCCCAAAATGGATGTGTCACAACAGAAAAACATCAGCAGTCAAGATGACATTCACATCGGTGAATGTCATCTTGACTGCTGATAGGCCGATGGCAGTCAACGAGGTGAATATAAGTTGATGCTGGTTTCCAGCCGATAAATTGGTGCATCCACAGAAAAAAGCTGTGATTGATTTGATCATTTATATTAAGATATGTGAACTGTGCATGACAATAAATCAGTATGAACATTCAATATTAGCATTTATGTGCTCCTTTCTGATTGGCTGGTATGTCTGTCAGGACACCTCAGACATAGCTTAATCCCAGCTCTAAATAGGTGTTTTGGGTACTTTAGGTTCCTAAACATTAGACATAGCAACAGCACTATATGTCTCAATTCAGTTTATGTTAACTGGCTGGTTAAAGTTACCAAACCATACATACAACCAACATTTTAAGACATGAAGGCCAATTTAAAAAGCATAGGATAAGAGTGATAATGGACTACAAAATGTTCTGATTGACTTGGCCACAACACAGGTGAAACCACTTTGCTTTTTTGGCGCTCATCTCCTCCGCCTCAACCATACTTTACATACACAGATGGATCACACATTTAATGAAAGCCTGCCATTCAAGGTAATTACACCCACATTTAATGGATATAGTGCTATATTGTTAATGCACAGTAAAATGCTCGTAAGCTGTAGACATTGGAATCTTTCCCATCTCTATAATCCATCCCACATGGTCATGAATGCAGAAATAGATTCTGTAAGGGTGTGGAACTCTACTGCAGGCATCGTAAATGACCTTTAGTATGGTCCAGCTATGTTTATTCTTTTAATAAGTGTTTTTTTGTGGCTGCGTTAATATTTATTGTTATATTATTTATTGATTATAAAGGCTGGAGCTGGAGTAAATTCCGTAGGAGAAATAGGAAAACCCCAAAAAACACATAGTGGAATGTCAAGAGTGTCAGCACAGCAAAATAGCCTGTTAACACTTGGTATTAACATGTGTCTCAGTGATCTGAGTCTACCATGCGCCTACAGTTGACCACTTGTGTTTGGATTTCATTAGTGCTTACGTCACTAAAAATAGAGGGTCAAATGGCCCCTTTAAGAGTTAATATGTCCACACTCTCACTAGCTACTCACTAGCTCACTAGTGACATTAGCGGTTGTGTAGATAGAGCTGGAGATATCGCTGTCGGCACAGTTCAACATGTCTCCTTTAATAAGGCAAAACATTGGGCAGTCAAGCAACTATTCATCTAACTCATCATGACATAGGCTAGTTATAGAGCAGGAGCACACGGTTACCAAAGCGACCATCATATTCTGTATTGATAACGTAGTCCTTGTTGGGGACGAGAAATTTACGTCTCAGTAAAGGCATAACCCACCCTACTCTCCCTTTGATTGCCTAGTACTCATTGTTTTCCTCAGTTGGGTTACTTAAGTTTAGGCAAGGGGTATAAAATTGGTTAGGGTTTGGTTAAGAATGAGTACGTTTACATGGACGGTTTAACTCCCTTTTCATTCGGAATGAAAGTTCATTCCTATTAAAAGTGATCTTGTAAACACCTAATTCGGAATGAAAATGGCCAATGCAATTGGAAATTCATTCAGATGTAAGGAGCTGGAACATTCCATTTCTAATTCCAAATAAAGAATTTTTCACACTTGTATACACTCTTTCCTCTTTAAGTTCATTCTGGTCTTTCTGCGCATGCTCGTTTCCTTGCCCTTCTGGCGCGATGACGTATACAGCGCGCATAGCAATGGGCTGAGATAGAGCAGTCGGACTCGTTGCACTCACCGGTTTCCATTCGCTAAAGCACAGTCTTCTATCTCCCTTCTTCGACCTTCTAACTCCCTTCTGCTCCTCAACAGACAAAGCATTAAGCAACAAGGTTGTCGTCATACTGCTGCTTCAAGAATGTAAGCAAAACAAGGCAGAAAAAGGCGTAAGAACGGCGTCGTCAAGCATCTTGTTATCCGGAATGAGGACTTCGATGTTTTCTTCCGGCAAACATAAACATGTAACATCCACCCCAAACCTTGCACTGACCCGAAAAAGGCGATTAAACTGATCTAGCGTGTAAACCCTCATTCGTAATGAACATTTCTCATGTAAACTACCTGGAAAAACTTTACTTCCAAATGATTTCATTCAGATGTATTTAATTCCTAATGAGAAGCCATCATGTAACTGCACCCAGTGTAAGTAAGTAATCTTATCAGAGGCAGAGTAAGGCAAAATAGAGTATCCTCGAAAACACAAATTTGTTTTGTTTATATTCAAATGCATCGCAGACCACCTCGGCAGGTGGTCTCAGTGATTGGATCACAATGCGCTCTAGTGGTCATGCGTGTTAATACCAGATGTAAACAAGCCTAAAATGTGCCTTTGGACCAAAGGGAAATCTTGTACCTGTGGTGAGTGAATGTAAGCTAGCTATTCATTTTCCTAGGTTTATAATGCAAGTTTTTACAACTGCATGAAAATTATAAGGCTACAGTGCTGTAGATGGTCAGACTGTTCTGAATTTGCTTCTCTTCTTAGCTTTTATGGTGTGATCACAGTTTGTTCATCGAGCTCATGGAGTTCATGGGTAAAGCTCCATGAGTCCTCAGTTGAATTATTACGTGGGGATGCTACAGGTATGAACACCCAAAATATATTATGTGGTGTTTTGATAGTGGTGGTGGATCTCAGATAGGTGTTCAGTTGGGTTGAGAGTCTGTGACTGTGAAAGCTATAGCATAAAGCCCCATGCCCTGTATTAAAGCATATGTACTCATTATGTTTCTGTACAAATATATACAGGTCTGCCTATCAGGAAACCGTTTTGTATCTTGTTGCATTGCAGGTAAACATTTGCACTTTATCTGACCATGATCTTTCCCTTACCTACACCATAAATCACAGTTTAGCTGCCACATGCGCTGTTTATATACTAAAGGAATACCTGACTGAAAAATGTTGGTAATGAACATTTTGAAGATACACATAACATAAAGGTTGTGGTTATTGGAAAAAACAGAATCCAGACAGCATAATATTTCCCCGAAAACATATTTTGCTAATGCAAATAGTTGCAGACTGTGTGAACCTAACCGCACACACAAAGCAACAAAGTGTCTTCCTCCCTCTTTATCCATCCATCCATCTTTCTGCCTCTCTGTCTGTCTTTCCTGCTCTGTAAGCACAGCTCAGACTTGCTGCTTGCCAGTTGCATAATAAATACTGCCTGCTTGGTTCACATGGGATCACAAGCCCCTGCATTAGCATTCCTCACACATGCACACAAACACACACACACATACACAAGCATGGCTGACAGCAGTGACATCACCAGGCTTGTCAACCTGAACACATTCTCAGCCTTTATACACAGAGCCAACTACAAACACCTTGATGCTTTCACTTGCCTGTCTTCACCTCATCTGTTGATTCCCCCCAGACTGCTCTACCATATACAAGATGTATACATACATTACAAATGGCTCTGCTCTCTAAGTTTGGAGTCAGAATTTCCAAACTCATCCCATAAATATTAATATGTTGACTCAGAATCTAACATAACACATTTAAGCTATTAGAAGTCTCTCACTCAGCATTCAGTTGTGTTAATTTATTGCTCAATCATAGCTGTAAATGACCTCGTAATTTATAGAAACGAGGGCTGGCTATACTTGCAACTCTTGTTCTTCAAACACATCCTCAAACCTGAACGGCAAAAAAGGGCATTTGCCAAAGACTGCCAAAACGATATGACCTTTGGAAAGTACCAGTAAGAACTGCATGTACTGTTAGAACTTGAATTGCATACAGTGTTTACACACCGTTGTAAAACAGTTGCAGTTTGGTTAGGTTTAGGTATCAAAACTACTTGGTTATGTTGAGGAAAAGGGCATGGCTTGGGTTAAAATAAATAAGTTTGCTAGGATAACTTAGGTTGAGTCATATGATGTGTGCAAGAACATTATGTAAATAAACTTAAGTTCATGAGTCATTGTTGATTTTGTAACAATAAATGTCAATATGCATCATAAGCTGCTTACACAGACAACTTATACAACCTTTTCAGGGTGAGGACGATCTGCTTTTTGCTGCAAGGTCATTCTTTATTGTTGATAATTGATTCATTTTAACGCCAGGTCTTTGAAAGCATCTTGTCCATAAAACAAAATGAAAGAGAGCAAAGGTAAACTTGAAAAGATGCAACCAGCAAAGGCTGGTATTGTACTTATTGCAGCAGTCTCTGTCAAGTATTGGTTACCAGCTATTTCTTAACAAAATGGAGCAACACAAAAGGAAAAATTCAAAAAATAAATTATTAAATTATAAATTTATTATAAATTATAAATTATTAATTATTAGAATGATTCAAAGCAGAACAAGAATCTGTACCAAGTCTGTGTAGTTTTATGGTGCAACAGACACAGCTGAACTGATGTTCTGAATACAGCTGGACGGTAGGATATAAAATATAAATCATGATCAAGTTGATCTCACATTTTCAATGATGAAAATAGAGTAATGAATAGAATGATAACATGTTTTGTAAAGCATTAGTGTCACTTCCTCCCCCCTAATGACTGTGTTTGTTCCAATTAATTACAGTCTAATCAGTTAAAGATTATGGCCTGCTCGTCTTGACAGTCGGCTGATAGGCTGGTTAAAGTGGTTAGATGTCAGTGGTGATGTTGTTGTCTTTTTTGCCTGTGTACCTATAAGTTTTCACCACAACCACATATATTTGTATATGAATGACTGAAGGACAGGTTCAGGGTCAGAGGAAATGTTTAATTTTAGACAAATAAAAATGTGTTAATCAGGTTCATGGGGTCAGTGCCCTTGAGGGATTTATAATAGGGTTTGGTGATTGGATGAATATATCAGCTATTGGCTGAGTACATCGTCGGCTGTTTTGTTCGGGGCTGGGAGGGATTTATTGGCCAATTTTTGTCATTTTATTCTGCTGATTTAATGGTCTGTCAGTGTCTAGAGCCAGCATATTTTCACACCTAACTGTTTGAATGAAAGTTTAATTTTGACCAAGAGTGGGTGATTGTTGGAAAATCACAAAGACTTAAATGGTTTTGATAAGTTTTATTTTGTTTAGTGAAGTCTGAATAAAGGGTGTTTTATAAGGAGTTAACAAGTCAATTAAGTGAGTCTTCATTTGGCGAAAGGAAGAAACTTGAATTTAGAATGCACAATGCTATATTTTTCAGGAAAAATAGGTTGGCATTGGCCGGTTGGAAAATTTTAACATATCGCCCAACCCCAATCCATAACGCTGGTAACTCAATAAATTGGATTTATTGTGCAGCCTTTACTCAGGATGTATTGAGGTTCCATACTCAGCCCTAATGAATGACCACATAACTTTTGTCCACCTTCGAGCTGTCCATTTTCCCTTCATCCTCCTTGGATCTGGGATAGATGTGATGGGAGGGCGGAGGAGAGGAGGGGAGGTGCTGGCTAACGCCGATGAGGCCTAATTAGAGAGATTAGAAGTGGAGGGAGTGACTCACACTACAATAGCAGCTCTGACCTAACTGCTAATGTTCTCCACCCAGCCCATTTAATCCAATTCACATCCATTATCTTTAGCCTCTTTGTGCTCGCTTCCCCTCCGTCCCGTCACTTACTGCTGAATGTCATCCTTTGTTTTTTTTTCCCTTTTCCCATCCTTCGATGAGGAAGAGAATCAGTGCCTATGTGACCGAAGGATGGTGAAAGATCTGGCCTTTTACTCTTTCTCATGTAACATCTAATTCATGCTTTTATCAAGGGCAAACTAAACCATTGAGACTTAATGATAATAAAGCCGGAAATGTGTCCTCAGCTAAGTGATCACAATTAGCTGACAGCTAATTTTGCATAAACCCAGTGACACTTCAATACACACTTGGGTGAGCAGTGCAATTACGTTGGCAACAAAACTTGGGAGGGAAAACTGTAGGCTGTGCTTAAGTCTGGCAAATGATTAGCTAAAGCTACTTGCTAACTAGGATGTGGGGATTGTGTGTGAATTTGGGAGGAGAGGTTGAAACAAACTATCCAACGATTTGAAGTTGACTGAATTTGAGTAGACAAGTTGAGGTGATTTTGTAATGATTCAACTTGTCTTTTCAAATTCAGTTGAAATATTAAGGCACCCAGGACTCTAACTTTTTAGGGTTAAAACAAATACTTTCTTTTTACAGCGTTTAGTGTCAGCCTATATACGAAGTGAAAATAAGATGAGCAGTAGTATATATTGTATAAAAATGTCAATAACAAGAATCTGACTCAGTGAAATAATAAGTGTAACCTGTTAACCTTTCTTCTAAGCTGCTTCCAAATACTGGAAGTCCTGATCCATAACTTAAAAAATAGGTAAAATTTTAATAGTTTAAATTATGATGTGAAATTTAATTTTGTCCTCTCGTTGTTACTCAACAATACAGACCAGACTATTTGTTTAATACAGCAGACATAATCTGATATTTGTCAATCAACACAAGTGATGGTGACTAACCTGATGAAACTAAGACACCTGCTAATGTCACCTACATGCTTTTGTGTTGCTCTGCTAATTAAGTAAGAACCAAGCAGAGAGAGGGGAAAAGCCCAAGTCCAGTCAAACAGTTTTCGTGGTGATCCGGATATTGTCACTACCTAAAATTGGTGAGTTTCTCTATGTCAAAGACCCCTCAAATGAAATTCATTACATTGTCTTGAGAGAAAGAGATGTCACATAAGAAAAGTGACTTCAGTGACTGAGGAAAAATGATTTAGGCCTCCATGTGTTACCATTGTGACTTATTATGATGATACAATGTTGTAATCATGACAAAACAATTTTATATCTTGAACAAGATAAGGAACTGTTTTGACTTAAAAGCACATTAAAACCATCATTTGTCTGAAAATGTGAGTCATGATTATAAGGAAAACTGTTCATTTTCAATCAGTTCATGAGAAAATGGCTTGATATTCTACAATAATAACATACTGAAACATTTTATGAAGACAGTTTAGGGTTTTAAAAATAAATACCTAAGAAGGTATCAGCAAGTGAACGATGGTCCAATTAATGTTTGATTTCTAACTTTCTAACTAATGTGGGTGATACGCAGCTAGGTTGAAATGATTTCCATCTTTACAAAGAGAAGTAGACAAAATGCCTTTTGCATGTGCAATATCCGACAGAGTTTTTGCTTTTTAATTGCTAATAGGAGTGCAAAAATCTGAATCAACTCAAGAATTGATTCTTGCATTAAGAGTTTGGGGTTTTCATGGTGAAGTCTTTATATGACACTAACTCTCACCTCACTTAAGCGAAGGTCTTTTAATGCAAGGCAAAGCGAGTATCAGCAGTCACCAGTCGGCTCCATCATCAACAGCTCAGACTAGCTGCAGTCCCACATCAGAGAGGGTCCTTTCAAAGCGCCTCTAAAGGCTCAGTAGCGCCAGCAGCCCAGTCGGGCGGCTGCAGCAGGCTGAGGTTGGGTCAACCTGATAAGGCGTTCAGGCTCACTCCCCGGCTAAGCAGGGAGTCCGGACTCAGGAGCGTGAAGAACGTCATGCCTTTGATTTGTTCCAATGGCCATACTCCTGTCTGCGATAAGAGCTAAAATCCAGCTAGCCTACGATCAAATAGATGATTTCACGGACACATATGTGTGCACAAAGTACTGAATGCACTCCGAAGCATACACAATACCAAAAACACTATTTCAAATGAACCCTCAGTAATGAAGAGCTGGCCCTATGTGTCACACTTTGTAAATCATCAGAGCTGATGAATGTTTCAACAGAGACTTATAGAAAAGAAAGATTAAGACACAATCAGGACCCACAAAAACAGCTTAAAGATGACATTTGTGTGTTTCAGTTGATAAGCATGTTGACGGCTCCAGATGGCTTACACTGGGGTAGCTCAGGATTAGGGAAATATATATATATATATATAATATATAAAAAAGCACATCATCCTAGCAACAGCAAAAAGGCAATGTGCCTATCAATGTCTAAAATCTGAGCCTTGGAATCTCTCCTGCAGTTTGTGTACACAACATGGGGGCAAAATCCAGGAAGTAATCCTCTAAATAAGATGCATAAAGAGGAAATCCAAATGTCATGAAAAACATGACTGAACCTAAAAAAAGAAAAGGCAAAAAAAGGTACAGGGCAGAGGAATGTACTTGCCTCTGATGTAGGACAGTGCTGTCAAAAGGTCTACTTATAGAAAAATATTTCTCGAAGCAGCCTGTAACAGCAATATAGTAGCAATGTGATCATAAAGCCACTCATTGTTTAGCGCATTTATGGTAAATTTAAACATTGTTCAGGATGAATGTGAACTGTGATGCAGAAAGTGAGAGTTCCGCAGATTCTAGCAGTATATGTGTAATATATTTGTTTTGACTCTGAGAAAAGGGGATTTTAGTTGTGTCAATTGGGTGACAGGTCACTGGGGAAACAAGCAAAAGAGAAAAGAAAAAAATACTTATTACGGCAAAAAATTTGGATGCTATTAACATCTGTTTAATGTGCGTAATCTGCTCCTCTCCAAATATAAATTAGTGTTCGGTTACACACAACACACAAGTTAATCTCAGTCACTGTTTCTGCTTATACCAACCAAAAGTAATGCAGTAGAATATAAATACCACATAATAGTGGGGGAATAATTCATATATAACCCACGTTATCATCAGCCAGTAGGATCATATGATCAATGCGCTGATGGGGACATTTTGTTTTTTGGACAAAACAAGCAGTTTTAAAGACCTTTCATAAGAAATAATCAATTATCAACAATAAAGAATGACCTTGCAAAAAAAAAAGCGAGAGAGTATATTGATAGTCGGCCACCCCGAGTGGCCCCTAGTTATTACGACAGGAGCAAAAGCAGAAGTCTGGTGATGTAGTACAAAGTGCGACAAAGTACATGACCAAGAAGTCAGGGTGGTAGATGGGTCAAACAAACATAGGATACTGCTGTTTGAGTACTGGGTGAAACCCAAAGTCAACATTAACTTACGACGGCAAGTTAACTTACATATCAAAGGGAAGTTGTGTAGCTAACATACTTCTTCTAACCAAAAATGTGATCTTCCTAAACTCTTTCTAAACTTAACGAAGTAGCCTTGGTGCCTAAACGTAACCAAACTGCGACTGTTTCACAAAGTTAAATAGTAGTTGCTGGTTCATTGTTCGGTGGCGACCTCAAGTGATCTTAGTAATTATAACGGGAGCAAAGGCAGATGGCAGGTGACATAATATATAGAGCAACAAAAGTCTTGGTAGATAGGAGATCAGGGTGGTGGGTGGGTCAAACAAACACAGGACTTTTACCCAGGAAACAGTGTTTGTATCCCATGTGAAACCAAGATCATTATGAGGCCCAACCTTCATTCTTTTCTTAGAACTAACTGGTAGGAGCACTAATGTGTGAGGCACTAATTCACAAGATATCATACAAACCATTGTGCATTTTTGCAAAGATACCATATGAACTGCTGTATGGGGATACGTTGCCATGTAATGCATATTTCAAAATTAATCATCAATTCTACAATAATCACAATGTGAGAATGTATTCATGCCTCTGCGATGATGACTGGAACAGGATGAAGCACTGACAAGATCAATCTTGACACCGTGTCTCTGCAGTTCAGAAATGGGTCTCAGAGAGAACATGGAATCCATTCATTTCACTGTTATTATTCCAACAATTATCACTGCACCTAGGAACAATGATTGTCTCTGCTGACGGAGGAGTGGATGGAGGGGGGACTAAACGGAGGATAATAACTTTTGGTAGCCATGGCGACCAAGAAGATGACGGATGATGACCCACCACCCACCCATTCCCTCTTTGACTCGTCTCCATGTGGTGTGCTGTGGTGCTGCCTCTGAATAAAGCTGCTTTCAGTAAAAATTTTCACATATATGTTTGAATCTAGTACGGTGAGGGCGAGAGCTAAAGAGATACAGCATGTTGTTATTGTACATATTCATGAGTTTTCATGTTTATGTTGCTTATGCTCTTGTATAATTCAGCTCATCCTTTTCAGGAAATGTGAAAAACAGTCTTGTTTCAGCTGGATGAAGTGCATTTCTGACAATATCCGAATGATTTTTTAAGGATTTTATAAGCATAAACGGGTTGGAAGCTAATGAAAGAGCATGTAATCCTTCCTGAAAATCACCCAAACTGGAGATGCAATGTTTTCACTCGACACCTTTCAATACCTTTTTGTTATATCCTAAATGTTCATCACCATGTCTGTGATTGCGCTTCCTTGTTTTCTCTGTTCCTGTAGCCTTTGTTTTTCATGTTATATACAATGATGCTGCTTGACACATTTTCTATTGATGTATGCCAATTACCACATCATATCATTTAGTGAGGGTGTGATGACAAAAAAAGGGTGACACATTTACATTTGTCAAGCATGCTGTCAAATTATATCATACTGAGTTTAATTTGCATTTTGTACAGTCAATGGTCTCAATAGTCAGTGCAGTATTACTGCCAATGTCTGTCAGTCTGTCTGTCCAACATTTAGGTATGTGGGAAGCAGGTCTGTTATTGTAATTACATTATCGATTTACCGAGGTCAGCAAAAATTATTGAGGTTTTGTTCTTATATTGTACAATATTACCCTTGTGTTTACAGGCACGTATGTTTACGCAGGAAAGTCAAAAATGCAAGAACGGATAGCAAGGATTTTGCTTAAAAGACTTGGGTGCGGCACTTGGGTGTTTTTTCACTGCACCTAACCTGAGCAGAAATAAAAAGAAATGCTGATACATGTTTTTTATTATTTAGGATATTTTCATAATGTATTTTCTCATACTGCAATTCCAAAGTCTGAATATTCCTAAGAATTAAAAAGTCTGTTGCTCTTTGAAAGGGTCTAACTACTTGCATCATTACACTACCAGCGGCGTGAAATGGTTTTAAAATGGCAAAAAATATAATTTATTGCTGTTACTTCTGGATTATATGTCATCCGCCAACAGTAGTGGTATGTCTTTTTTTTTTTGGATTTTTCACATCAAGGTTTAAGTATCCTTAGCCATTGCAAGCAATGGACTGCTTTCTATCAAAATCAGATTGACAGGACATCACTGTGATCGGGTAATTAATTGGATTAGCTAAACTAAACAGACAATACACTTCTAGTTTTTCATTAGAAATTCCAGGAAACATATGCCAGTACCTATTATATACACTGATATTAAAATATAACATTACATATGAAATCAAACGAGATTTTCATCAACATCACACATCTAAAATAAATTTAGCAACATTTCGTCCCCAGACTGAAATGACTCTTGACTGACTGGTGATCACGTAAATCTTGTCCAATCAAACAACAGATCGTAATTTCCTGTTGTCCAACACATTAGTCCAAACATATACCTTAAAAACTAAGCTCTAGTTGTAGCATAATGCTTACATAGCATACAATACATGTACAAAGAGAACTGGCTGTGGCATTGGAGACGATTCATTCCTGTGTTACTGGCGCATGAAGCCAAAAGAGTTCTACTTCCACGTGTAAAACTATCCAGATGTTCTGTTCAGCTTCCGCATCATTGTGCCCACAGAGTAAGCCCACTTTAGACTTTCGCCCTCCGAGCAGCTAACTTCCATTTAAGCTTTCCACTAACTTGAATGAAAATGAAATGATTTAATCGTGTGTCTCTTCTAGCCCCTTGAAACATTATCGTACCAAATGGATCAAATCCCGATAGTGAAACTAGTTGTTTCGCGGGGGTTGTGACGCTCAAAATTTCTCTCTCACAATGTAAGTCTATGGGAAAAAGTCTTTTGGCATCAGGTGACGGACCTAAAAGTTGTAATTCCATGGTTTGGCCACTATGTTAACTTGGTTTTAAAGCCCACCGCTGTTCCCGGGGGCTTGTAACATACTGATTTTCTAAATGTCGCATATTAGCGAGCTAACCCTAGCATCAAGCTCATCATTTTCTCTGTTTCCAGCTTCTAAAATGTGAGTATTTGCTGGTTGTCTTTCTTATTGACTGCGAAATGAATATGTTTAGGTTCTGAACTGTTGGTTGGACAAAATAAGCAATATAAATAAGTCAACTCTGGCTCTGAGAAATGGTGATGGGCATATCTTGCATTTTTTCTTACAATAAAACTAAAATAACTGTTAATGATTGCCCAAAAGTGATGCAAACACCTCTTTCTTCCCTGACTGCTGATGTTTTTGATGAAATATAACGCTTTTAATTCAGGCTACATACTAAAAACTCCAAGCAGCCTATGGGTCATTATTGGAATGGATAAGGATAAATTAGATATTACACCAGAATTTTAAAAAGGAAGTAGGTTAGAGCAATTTATGATAACTGTGAAACACTCCCAGACATATTTCTGCACTGGTAATTTCCCTGTAGAGTGAAGCTGTGCGTTGTCTTCCCTGGATGATAACACTGTGGTCTGGTCTCCATGCTGCAAAGTTCAAAGTCTTGTTTTATCACCCAGCTGCCAGCACGAGTGGCAAGAGGAAACATGATGATATTGCGTTACCAGCCATCTGCAGTGCAGCTTAAAACACTTAGCCTGCAACCCAAAACGCCTGTGTGCGCATCCCTGCCTTTATTCTGCGGTCTCTTCCGAGTAGAACATGTAATGCATCGTCCTCACCCACCTACCGTACAGCTCAAAACAAGGTGGGATCAAAGCCTGACACACATCATAATGGACAAACTGTGTATCACTCGCAACAGCGATATCGGATTCAATGTGTGACTCAGGCAGCGTTACCAAAAGGGATGTAAGAAAACCCCATCTCGATGAGACAACATGCACTCCCTGCACCAAAGATTTCCATTGTCACCTCCTGAAAGTTGAAACAAAGTGAGGAGGAGTGTGAAAAGGGGGCCTGTGGCAAGGACAGGGAAATGTGTGACTGTGAGGAGCCTGCAAGCATGGCAAAATGTGTGTTTTTAATGTGTGTGAGCGTGTGTGCTATTTTGGGCTAATAGGCCTGGGAATGATGTTGCTGGCTAAAGCGTGGCTCCCTGGTTTAATGGTAATTAGATTTTGCTTTTGGTTGGCTCGCCCAGCGCCTGTCAACATCATGTCACAGCAGTGGTCTTTGGAGTGACACCGCCTGAGAGGCTTTTTTCACTGGCCAGGGCCCAGAACAGGGCCGCAGGCATGAGGGCAGAGCAAATTACACAGCGCTATAAGACACAGAACTACAAAGAGGGTGAGGAGAAGGGCAAAACTAAAAAGCAAGTGATGGTAGTGGGAGATGAAAGGAAAAAAAAATATTCAGAATATACTAAAAATGAGTGTCTTTTTTTAGAGTTTGGGTACAGATATGAAAATGAGTGTGTGTTTAATGTACAGGATAAGGGTGTGTTTACAAGTAGTGCAACAATAATCACTTAGTGATACACTGGGTGAGGGAATGGCCAATCTCCAATGAGAATTAGCTTTTGATGTGATTTTTGATTACTCTCACACAATTTGAACCAAACCAATGCAGCTTTATTTCTGACTGATGTATTGGTTTTTCAATACATCTGATAAAACAGCAGGTTTTCCAATCTTTACACCCCTACCCATTCCATCAAACTCAATTCTTATCTAGGAAATTGAATTTCCCTTTCAAATCAGTTCACTCTATACAGTGACAAGCTGTCCGCACCACATCCCCAACAAAGGAGGTTATATGTCCTTTTGTGAGAGATACAGAGTCAGTGAACATGGAGGACCATTAACAAAATCCGCCCATTTAGCTACACTACGGTGATTTAACATTCTACCAGATCCACTGGCTCATTGAGGAGGCAGTTCAGTCACATGAGAGAGAAAGCAAAACATAAGTATAAACTGTGTTTTAGTACTTAAGGGCAACATCCTTGATATCTAAAGAGAATACACTCACTGTCTGGGCCCTAGTGTGGTGCATCCAGACAGGCTGACGTTGTAAAAGAGAAATTTTCTGCAACTTCCTGTGTAAACTACTAGTATATTAATGTGCGTAATTTGAAGTTTACAAATCCAGACACTGTAGTATTTAGGGCTGCCTTCGACTAAGAATTTTCCTAGTTGACCAGTAGTCATCATTTAAGGCCAATAGTCAACTAGTTGCCCACATGTTTACAATATTGACCCAATTAATAAATTCTATATTTTTGATGGGGCAACACAATGGTTTGAGTTCAAGGTGAGACAAAGAATGGTATAAGTAACATTGTTAACACTCTGCTACATAACAGAGAAATACAAAACCATTCTAATGAACCTTTATTAATGTATTCTTATATTTTACCTACAAGTGCACGTCACACACTGAGCAAGCATCTGTTAATTACGCCGTTGCCGAAGCAATAATGATTATGCTAAGTGGCTAATGGGCATGTAGACCGCAGCGGCAGGTTGTGTCTGAGATTGCTAAGCAACCTTAACCAGCACTAGATGGGGAAGATACCTGTCAGCTGTGATTGGTTTGTAACATGACTCCTGTCTAACTGCTGAGCGTGGCCTCTTCCTGTGTCTGTCCTTTCAAATTAAATTCCCACACAGTCCAATCATATAGGTTTTTCATTTATTTTGACTCTGAGTAGTTGCAGCTCCCGAACCAGTTTCGTGTTTGCTGGGGTTTTTTTGTTTTGTTTTGTTTGTTTGTTTTTCCTGCAACTAAGCTACTAATGATATCTTGCCGACTAATAACCTTTCTGGTTGACTAATGTTAGGTTGATTATTTGGGGACAGCCTGGAAAAATTGTGTTCATCTCATGCCAAAGCAGCATCTTTTCTTGCATCCAATTTAATTTAATTAGTATTCACCTTATTCTGTGCCTGAACAAGGCAGCCTTTGCTTTGTGTGATTTTGTGCTCTTACTTCCTTCTTAGAGCACAAGTGTGATTACTTTGTTCAACGTTGCCAGCTTCATCATCCTTCACTTGCCAAAAAGCTGTTTTTAAGCTTAAATAAAGCTGTTATAAAGAAAGTAGCCCTTTACAGTATATTCCCAATATGTGATCAGTTTGCTGTGTGAGACCAGCCAGCTGACATAACATTACAAAAGCACATGTCAACAGTGTTTTTTGTATGTCGTCTTCCCAGTCACTAATGGAGTGTGGTACTGTAATCTCATCACTGCAATGTAACTGCTGAATGTTCTCAAACTCATCTTTTGTTTACAATATCAACAAGTGCCACTAGCGTTAAACCAGAAAAACAAAAACAAGAGGGTCCTCACCCTTCAGCCAAGGTCCCTAACAACAATGGCATCAGATTCAGAGGGTTAAAAATAGGCGGGGCAGTATGAGGCACCAAAAACCATTGCTGAGTCTCACAGGTGCTTCCACTATCCCAAAATGATGGCACGTGCCAGTAATAATTTAGGATGTATGTAACGTTGCAGTGATTATGCTGTCATTGCAGATTTTTTGGTCATTCACACAGGGTTGTCCATCCATCCATCCATCCATCCATCCATTTGTGTTTCACAGAGACCCCTTAGTTAGTAAACCACAGTACAGTGAATTGGATTACAGGCTCTGATTAGGCTACTAATTAAATGAGCATTCTGACACTGATGAGTCAATGAGCTGCAATTTCAAAACAACACATGATAATGATGTCAGTTTGTAGCTGTGCTGATTTACCGACTTCGACCACACCTAAACCGTCAGAGAATGGAGGCAAGAACATAAAAAACTAAGGTTCCGGTTGCAACTTGTTCAAACATTATGTTCATGACACATTATCTTTTGCTAATAAGAGACCAGTTCAGGAAAGGGCCAGTGAACTACTGAAACACACAGCACATAAGCAGGGGAGGAGGATTCAAACCAGCACTGAGCTGCACCATCATTATCAGGGTTTTCTCATAGTTAAATGTGTTACTTGAAGGCATACCGTCAATACTGAGAGGGTGAAACTGTAGCCAGCTTCAAGGCTATGAAAAGGTCATGGTGGTTCAAATGAACCAATGTTAACTGGTTAGTAAAAGACTGTACAACTTAGGCACAGGAGACTGATTCATGTCCTCTGTGTTGCAGCACACCAAAAGTGATGTCAGGGTATATTAAATATACTTCTGTTTCATTTAAACAAGGTGTGAACTTCAGCTAGCACAGACAAACACTCATCTGCTTATCTAATGCTGTGGAAAGTGAAATGGCACTGGTTTCCTGATCACCAATAACACAGAATTACATGTACTTAACCTAACACCTTTATTTTTTTTAACTATTTACCTGTACAGTCATCAGTGCATATTCATATCCACTTCTCTTTCAAGATTACAGCAAATCCAAATGCTAACAGGCTGTTAGGAACACTCTCTCTTTCTGCCTCTCATCGAAAAATGAATAAGTATCCAAAAAACTAAAAAAAAAAAAAACAACAAAAAAACCCACTAATGATAATGCCCTGTTGTGGAGGCGAACCCAAATGGCTCCAGCAGATAACTCCTCATCCAAGACACTGTTCATTAGTACTTGGCGGTGGAGCGAGGGCCTGGAATGATTCGGCTGACATCATTACGGGCCCTGAACATGCAGCAACATCAACACATTAATCCAGGTTACACGCTGGTTTTGCTGTCCATGTCAGTGGTGTTATCACCAATTATACATTGTTGCATAATTGATTTTCAGGGCATCTGTTTTTTCTTGAATTATTGTCAAACCAAAGGGCAGAACAAAGCCTGGTTTACTAAGGCAACTGCAGGTGACGTCCAGGAGGCCAATAAAACTGTCACACTCAGACTGGACAGTTAAAAAGAAGAATGTTTCTACATTAGCCATAATTCAACTTGAACAGTGATTTCGGTGTTTTATGCTAGTGACTGCTAATGTAGCCACAAGCCTCTGGCATCAAGCAGAGATGAGCAGCGAGCTACAGACGTCTTATACCTTACTTTTTCTAACTCCACCAATCGGTCCACATGTCTAAAATACCAACACTTGGTCAGTGGCCCTCAGCGTCAGTTAATGACACACCCTTTAGTATGTGACGCAGTGGGTCACATCATGATCTGACGGTCTGAGCAACTGCTGTAGCAAAGACAGCAAGAAAGTCTTAGTAGGGCGGATGGGTGAAACAAACACAGGACTTTTACCCAGGAGATGAGTGTTTGTGTCCCATGTGAAGGCAAATGTCAACTGTGAGCTATTTTAACAAACTAGTGCAGTGTGTCTTGTGAACACAGAAGTCTACTTTAAAAAGATACAATGCATATAATAAGTGGAAACTGGCACCCTGTCCCTGAGGGTCCAAAAATGGTGCTAGAAGGGTACCTAGAGCATCATTGTTGTGATGCCACTGACTATGCATCTGTATTGTACTGATGTCTTGACCTTAATCTTAAACTGCAACCAACACTGAGTCAAGTGACATGACTTGAGCATATTCATCAGATTTGGCACAGCTCCTTGTGGACACACTGAAGCTTTACAACTTATTTTCACATATGCAGAGGAGTGATCCATACCACCTGTAATTAGGCTGTAATGTGTACATTTGGTTTTCCATTTAGAACCTAATTTTTATTTTCAGATAATGCTGTTCTTATTAGTGGATATTCTTTTTTTTAAAACAGCAAACCTTTGGCATGTAGTGCTGTCTATCTACTGGGTCTTCAATCAATCAATCAATCAATTTTATTTATAAAGCCCAATATCACAAATACAATTTGCCTCACAGGGCTTTACAGCATACGACATCCCTCTGTCCTTTGGACCCTCACAGCGGAGGGTCCAAAGGACAGAGGGATGTCGTATGACAACAATAAAAATGTTGTCATATGTCATTCGCAGTTTGGACTTAATCAACGGTTGGAGGGGATGGGACCCAATGCCCAGGAAGTGGGAGAAGGTCAATGTGTGGCCACCAACTTTTTTTGTGCCTCAGGGCCCCACACTGAAGCAATACAGCCATCAGAATCAGTTTTTTTTGGGAAAGTAGATGCGGTGTATATGTTGTTTTTCTTTTAAGTAATGAATCCCTGCAGATCTTTGAACTGTCGGTCAAACTCAGTAAGGTGATTGCAGACATCCCTTTGGCCTCTGGTGACTTTGGCATTTGTTTTTGTTTTTAGAAATACATAGACTAAACAATGAATAACTTAAAATGAAACCAAATGCTAATTGGAGCTCTGAATGAAAACAGAACTGAGAGAAAACATACTGTATGTTCAGGAGCCAATTTTAAATGATTCAACAATGTTGACCAACAGACTCCAGATTAAAGAAATATCTGGAAGAAATAAGAATTATTTATTAGCAGCAAAAGCTGTTTTCTGGCCTCTGTTACACACACTGAATTACTTTGCTGTCCTATTCGCTCTCTCTCTTTCTCTCTCTCTGGTACCTAGAAAGTACTTCAGAAGCGTCAGGCTTGGCTGGTTTCCATTCGATTTCCCCTGCGGGTCATCCATCGGCCTGGGGACGTGGCGAGCCGGAGCGCCCAGCCCCGAGGTGATTAACCGAAGAAAGATGGCTGCAGTTCGCAGCGTAAATCCAAAGGCGTTTCAGGTGGAACACGGGTGCTTGTCTAGCAGTGAGGAATGGGGGAAGGCTTCACCCAGTCCCTCACTGAAAGCCTCTCTCCCTCTCTGTCCTTACTCCAGTTTCAGCAAACGTCTCAAAATAAAGGAGAGGCGAAGATGGAAAGAGGAAGTTAAAAAGGATTTTTTTTTTTCTTTTTTAAACAGACCACAAAAGGTAACGCACCATAGAAAGCTACACTCAGAGAAACGACAGAAAAAAGACTGACAGAGGCTGAGAGAGCTCGAGTGGAATCCTGTGCACCCAGGGGTGATATTAGTGAACCCCATCTGTTGAACATCTGGCGCGGGGAGCCAAACACCGAGTGGCCTGCTCAGGAAATCTTAAATTTAGCAGCCATGCACTCACAGAGGGCAGGACAAGCCTCAGTCCTGCTGAGACTAATGGTGACGACTCTCCATTTATCATCCACCTAACATGTTCTCCTGACAAATAACGTAACAAAGTATGTCTACATCTGCAATTATTGGTTACCTTATTGTTTGTTGTTTATTTCTATCAATCAATTATTCAACTTTAAAAGTGTTAGAAATACTAACAAATTCTCACCTCAAGCTCAGGATATAAAGCCCAAATTGATCTCTCAAAATGTATTCAGACAAACCGTCAATTAACCTAGAATGTTTCATTTACAAGGTTACAAAGTTCAAACTTTCTCATACTAAGGAAACTGGAAGTGACAAGTACAAGTGACCAAATTAATTACTCTAATGGCAACATGCTGTTGCTTAAAGGCCAGTATATAATTTTCATATTTCTATATTTTGGTTCCATCCAGTGGTGGGGCACACACAGTGGCACCAGTGTTGCCCCCATTAATTTTTAATAGGGGTGGCCAGATGGGACCATTGAAAATCTTGGACTGGCACACCAAAAGCCTGCACACGTGCCACAAAAGTTTAATAAGAGAATACATTTCAATCTTACTTGGATCTTCGACATATCCAAATGTTTTTGTAAGAGTCTGGAGGCATTACCCTTACTTCACTGGCACTGTGTTCTGATAGCCTTGCACTTAAGTGATGTGTGTATAATTACTCTCCCTCTACACCAAAACCAAAAGCCATAATTAAATTACAGGAATTTGATTACGCTGTTGAAGTTTTTAAGCTAGTTGATATCAATATGGAGACTTAATGAATTGCATACTGATATACTGTAGCTTCTTACTTGGCAGCTAATGTTACTAATATCTGGTGTCCATAAACTAATACAGGTGCTGTTAACATTTGGAGTTCCACAACAATCCTGTTTTACAATCCTGTGTAATGTGTATCTGGATACTGTCCAAGTGTCAGGAATGTAGCTGTTCTTTAAATAGGCTTGTTGTCTTTTTCATTAAAATAAATAAATAATAATATAGCTTTAATTTGAAGGAGTACACTGGTTGTAATTAACAAAACATTTACCAGCCTTCTAAAGTTTAACAAAAAAAAAAAAAACTACAATGATGTGGTAGATGGGCTGATGAGCTGCTCACTCGACACCAATGTGGGCATTAAATCTCTCATGGAGAACTGTCACGAGGAGGTTTTGTAACCCCTGGACTTGCCATCCAAGCAGCTGCGAAACACATTATGCAGAATTCACTTGTGTGAAAAGTGTCTTGGATACAACTGTATAAGGTCACAAGTTTAACAACTATATCACCATCTCTATATTTGGAACTGTTGACAGAGTCTATGACACAGCCCCTTCACAGTGTTTGTGCTGTGTATTGCCCTGCTGAAACCTCCATTCAGTGATTCATTATTAATTGTTTTCATAATTCGGGACTGGTCTATCACAGCTCAGATATAACTGGACTGTTGCATAAGATGATTTATCTGCAAGAATCAAATCACAGTCAGACTGAAGGTTTAATTGTCTTGCACAAACCCGTTAATTTGATGATGAACAGTATAATAAATCCTCTTGGCTGATTGTTCAGTGGCAGCAGTCACTGACAATTTGTCAAGGTGCTTTGATACAGCAAACCACATAATATGCTTAAATTGCTCCAAGAAATATTTTTGGTCAATCATCATAACCCAAACTCTATGATTGAATTTTAATCCACAAATTGCTGGATTAGCTGTCAGGGTCTACTGTGTCTGTCCATATGTATCCGGTGGAAGGACAGGTGGAAGTGATTACAGGGAGTGAGAAGTCATTGATAACTGGAGTGTGACTGCATTATAGGAAAAGTCAAAGTTGCTATTAGAACTTCAAACCCGTTCATTAGCCCAACCATGGCATGTCCATGTAACTGACAGGGTTCATGCCTGACTTCACCTCAGCAGCCAGTTCGCTCTGCAGGTAAAGCTTTTTCCTTTGTCCCAATTTCAACTCTCCTACTTTCCCCAAAGGCCGTAACTAGCTATGAGGTACCCAAGGTAAATACCTCGGTTACTATTTCCTGGGATTTTTTATAAAAATATACATTTTACAAAAAAATATGAAAATCTAATTCATAGAAAGATCACAAATAATATTTACCTTTACAGCCGACAATCAGGAGTTGTGTTTCTAAAAAAAAAAAAAAAAAAAAGGAACTACGAACTACGAACATAGGCGACTCGCCAGTTCGCGCATCTGTCATGATAATAGTTTTGTTGTTAGTTTTGTTTTGCAGCAGCTGTATGTACTTGCCCAAGACAAATCGGGGGACAATAAAGTTTATCTCATCTCATCGTCATCTCATCTCATCTCACTGGCTAATGTTAGCTAGTGTAATGTAATCAGAAGGAGATGTGTTGCACTGCGTTTGGCAAATGGTGGTCACACCAGATACTGACTGGTTTTCTGACTCCTACAGACCCCCCGATAAAGCAAAAGTGCACATTTCAGGGTGGCTTTTTATTGTGGCCAGCCTATGCAATATTCATGCTGTCTAATCAGCATCATGATATGCCACACCTGTGAGGTGTTATGAATTATCTCTGTAAGGGATAATGTATAGTTCGGAGGTTGTTATGGAGAAATAAACCCCGACAGGATGTATGGAACCCCTCGACTTCGCATCGGGGTTCCATACATCCTGTCGGGGTTTATTTCTCCATAACAAACGAACAACTCTACATTATCCCGCTTAGAACACGGCATAAACAAGAGATAACGGGGTGCGTTTGTGTCGCCGACTCGCAGTGCCACCGAGATGAAAGGAGAGCTGTGACACTGGGTCAGAGTTTCTGATCATGCAGGGTTGCTTTTCAGCTCAGATCATAAGTCTTTCTGTCTGTCTGTCCTTTTTATGTACTTTCAGTGAGTTGAACCCTCTGGAGACAGGATCCAGCCAGCCCTCCAAAAGGTCAATAATACCCTATATATCTATATCTGAGAGTGCCAAAAGTAAGAAAAAATAAAGAATCCAGTCAACAACATTATGTGATTGTGTATTTGTGTAATTGCACAGTTTAAAACACTATTTATTTTACTTTTTATTCATAAATAACTGCTCAAAATTTTTTTTGCTCGCGCGCTTTGTGGGCTTGCATGGTTTGTACCTCACTAGTTTCATAACCCTGGTTATGGCCCTGCTTCCCTCTGCAAGAAACTTGACCATTTCATTAGACGTTTTTCAGAGCAGACGAACTTTTTCTAGTTCTAATAACCTAGTTCTGAGAACCCCCCTTTTTGTTGTGTCCACACTGCAAGAACTAGGAATAATTGTAGTTTATAGCACGCCGTTTTGAGGGACTTTTCTAACACCTAAGTCAGAGTAGGTACTCTCACAGTGCAAGAACCATGAGTGATCTAAGTGTATGGTGATTGGTCCAGACATAAATGTACATTGATCGGTCAACACAGCTAATGCAGCAACTGGCAATTAAAAAAAAAAAAAAAAAAAAAAAAGTTAGACAACAAAAAACTCAAGTAACAGCTCATAACAGAATTAATGGTCCAGGTGATACCGAGCATTCAGAAAAATTCCAATGCATATTTGACTTGGCAGAGCAAAAGTAACATTGCTATACCATTGCACATCCCTTTAGCATTCCTATTGGCATTGTGAATGCAAACAGAAAAAAAAAGATCTGAAATGTATGTAGCTCCCAGTTGGCAGTTCCTCCCTGGAAGTCCCCAGAATTGTTTGGTCTGATTTTTTTTTTTTTTTGTCAGAGGAATTGTTGCATGTTCAGTTTGTTGTTGAACAGCCAGTTTTAATAGGGCTAGCAGTGTGTCTCTCAGGATAGACATGAAGATAGGTGTGTTAGTTTATTGGTTGGTCCAGTCTAACTATAATATCTGAACAACTGCCAGATGGATCGCCATAAAAATCGATATATAATTGTATTTAGGTTCCATGAAGGAAGATTAGCACACAATTTGTACAGACATTGTTCCAAAATAATGTGTCCTTTAAAAGCTTTGATCGTCCCTCAACTTTCCATTTAGTGCTACCATGAGGTTGATATTTTTATTTCAGAGTAGAAATATTCATGGGCAACTATTCATGGATGGATTACTGAACGGGCCCAGAGTGTCAGGGCCCTCCCTTGGCCTTAACCTGTAATATGTCACTCAAATGAACACATACTGACCAGGAGGAGACTCAAAATGACCACAAAGAGACACAAAAAGATGACTAAAAGAAGCAAAACAACCACAACCTACAACATGACTACAAAGAGACTCAAAATAAGCAAAGTCACAAAATCGCCTCAGAGACACCAAATGTCCTCAAGAAGACAAAAAAATGACCATATAAAAATTACCACAACAAGATTTAGTCTATAAAAAGATGCAAAACAACAACAAAGAAGGAGACAGAACTACAAAGTTTGTGTGTCTTGCCCCTGTAGGAGAGGTGGTCGGACCTTTTGCATGTCTGTGCCCAGGGGCCCATTCGCTCATAATCTGCCCATGCAGCTATTGGATTGATTGCCATGGGACTTGGTACAGATATTGATATTTCCAGCTGGATAAAATGTAATAACTTGACATTCTCACATAACACGTAGTCCTCTCTGCTTTCACCAGTGACTCAATAGTTGTGAAATGTTTTCATGCTAATCTATGGCAGGACAAGGACCTAAAAAGGAATGTAAAATGAGTTGTAGTGTGGCAAAAACCTCCTCCACCCTTACAACTGGATCAGTGGGAGAACTGGCTTCGAGATTGAGAGAAACACAATTCACAAAGTTAAATAAGACAGCTTGATCAGGACAGAGCACCAAAGAGCAAAGAAGCTTAAAGCACAACAGAGATGTAAGACAGAGACAGGGAGAGGTCACTAGAGATTAAGAAAGAGGAGAGGGCATTGCTGTTTAAACCACCTCCCCCTGGAACTAAGACAAATTGGGCTATGCTCTTGTCTCGGTGGCCCCCAAGTCCCTGTCTCTCTCCAAGGAGGAAACCAGCATCTCCCAAGCATTAAAGTGGAAAAACCAACGCCACTGCAAGAATTTAATGAGGAGTTCTCTGCACTGTTCTGCGCTCAGTGTGACACAACACTTCTTGGCATGTAGTGATTTTCTCCCTTTCTCTCTTTTTTTTTTATTCACTGCCTTTATTCCCGCTGCCTACACTGGAGGAATGGAGTGGATATCCAGGCTTGAAACCAGCAATGGGCCACTCAGTCCTCACTGTTAGGCTGCAAAAATACCATGCTTCCCCTCACTACTGAGTATAATACACACTTTATCAACTCTACACACCAATCATGTAAAACACCATTAAAAGTCATGAGTCCACTGTAAACAAGGACAAGTATAAATATTCAGTCATTACTGGGTTGATATCATGATGGCATTTAATTTAGTAACACTACAATGCCTGGGGATTTTTTCTTTGCCTTTGACAGAGGCCGATAAAAAGATGGATAATGGCTGGACACAGACAGAAATCCAGAATGCATTTGGCATAGTTAAGGAAAAAGTGAAGATTAATTCAACTGTCCAATAAATCTGCCTGTTTCTCTTGATTCATCATTTTATATATACAACATTAGGAAAAAAGCACTCAACTGCGGTACAGCACAACATCACTACACAGGTTGAGTGGAAAGAGCATGCGATCACCACTAGTTGATAAAGCAAACAAGATTATTTTCCTGGGTGCAGTTACTTTTCAGTGTTATCCAATAAGAAGCTTAAGACTTGTAAACAGCTCAGGTCAAAGGCACGATCACTTTACCTGCACTTTCTGACATACTGCCTCTAAATTGTGTGTCTTTTAACTTTAAAAAACATATTTTTTGTATTTTATTTATCGTTTCATGCACATGATTTGAATTTACATTAATTTTTTGTGTGTAAATGTATTCTTTTTCGTATTTTTTTGTTTGTTTGTTTGTTTGTCTGTTTGTAAACCAGCTTTCCCCAAAAGTGAACTGTATTGATACAATGTATATATGCTTTATATGCATAGCATGCATATTTGTGGTCATTACCATGTAGAGTTGAGGCAAAAATCGAAGTGACCTTTCAAATACTTAAATACATTGCTGGTTTTTTAATATTTTGAACTTTCAAAATGAACTTCTGGGGCGTCGGTGGCTTAGTGGTAGAGCAGGCGCCCCATGTACAAGGCTGTTGCCACAGCGGCCCGGGTTCAACTCCAGTCTGTGGCCCTTTGCTGCATATCACACATTCTCTCTCCCCCCCTTTCACGCTTGACTGTCCTATCAAATACAGGCTAAAAATATCTAAAAAAAAAAAAAAGAACTTCTGAAAAGATGACTAATCAACTTGGACTCACTGAAACACATGAAAAGACAAGGTTTTGGTGGCACGTACTGTAATTACGTACCAGCACCACTGAAACAGTGCCAATGCAAAATGAATTAGGATCCTCTGTCATGGAGGACACACAAATTCCCTGGTTCAACGACATCATGCAATGGCAGTGGTTAATGTTATGACCCCATATGTGGTATGCAGAATGAGGAAGTCCTTCTGGGGGGAAGGACGGGGTGGTGGGTGGGTGGCACAAGCACTGCGCTATTACATGGGAGGTTGCTGTTTGTTTCCTGTGTGAAACTAAAAATCAGTGTTAACTTCTTTTAACTAAATGTTCTTACATCCTTTATTTTGTTCCATCACATTACTTGATGTCATTACAAAAATTATGTAACAAATGTAGGTTTTTTGCTTAACCAAAAACACTATCTTTTTTGCTTCAATCCAGCCATGATCATTTCACTAATTTCTTTGAAAATATGTTGTGAACAATGGTTGTAACATAATGACTTCCTAAGAAAGGATGCAGACATCGGAAGTTTAGTTTTATGTAGGACAGATGAAATTGCACTTGTGCCTCTTTTCCACCCAGCTTTCCCACTAGCAAAAACACATTTACTAGTGATCAACTTCCATGTCACTAGGCTGATGCTCCCGCATTGACTTTAAACAGATCCTAGTTGAGTGGCTCGATGGAGCCATGCACAACACAAGAAAAACTGAGCTGAGAAGAAGGTTTGTGCTCCCTTTGTAAATATTTGATCAAGGTACAAATCATGGGCAGCCATGAGATTGGAATGCAGGCATCGACTTTTATTTTGGAGCTGCTTATGTGATATTGGTGGAGGAGGAGGAGGAGGAGGAGGAGGAGGAGAGGGGTGCAAAAAATTAATTTAAGGAGTGGGAGGCAGGAGAGCTTGCAGGCAAGGGAAGGGGCGGGGGTCTATGTTGAAAGGAGGGGAAGGGGTTGATGGATGAACATTCCCAACACTGGTCTGAGTGAGTGGTAAAACAAGCCTTATGAATTAATGCTTGGTGATAATCCAGAGTAAGCACACTGAGGGCCACAGCAGAGCTATGTAAGCAAAAACACATTCTGCTTTTTCTACTTTTCTACACACAGACCTCACTCACTACATCCCCTTAGGGGAAAAATCAAACAAAAAAAAAAAACACTAAGTTTTGGTTATGGGAACATTTAACATAATTCCAAGTTTACCCAGGTTATCTAAACAATTTAACCAGAAGTCAAACCAAGACAAATATTAAATGTAGGCCTATTACCCCAGCTGCTGGCTGTAAACATCAGTTAGATGCTAGCAAGTCATAGTTAGAACTCAACATACATTTAGTATGTACTTAAAACAAACCTACAGTGTAGTCATAAAATGAGTTTAATGTAGTTGTAATGTCAGTAAACAGCAACATCTATTTAAAGATTGCTAACTTTAAGCTACCAAATCAAGTCAGGCTGTTAGGCCTTGTCTACATCAAGCTGTGCGGCTGTTGCATTGTTTGTGAGTTCACCATTTTCTTACTTAGATAATGAGATTGTTGCATCTTCTTTCAAACGTTCATCCATTTTAAAATTGAGGGACCTCTCTGAGAGGCACATCAAGTAAAACCAATAATAAGAGTATATCTTCGCTAGACTCACAAGTCAGTCTTTAGACGCTTTGCTTAACTAAAGACTGATGTCTTTCTCCCTGATTTTGTGTTTAGATGGGTGGATACAATTTCAGAGTTTAAAAAAAAACTCCCTACGTTGCAGAACCAATAGTAAATCCGCAGGGCGGTCCTTCAGTGGCTTGCTGAACTCTTCTGCTCGTCAGAAGCACACGTTTGATAAAATGAAGATAAATCTCTTTGCATCCATTTTCAAGCTCTCTGTGTGTTTGTTTCCTTGCAGATGAGAAAAGCGGGAGCGCACATTTCCAGGAGGGCGTGTCCTTTTCAAAAATGCAAGAGTTGTTGCTTTGTTGCCGGCCGTTTTCTCCGTTGTGTTAAACACACTTTAGAAAGGAGTGTCCCCAGACTATCAGAAGGCGGAGATCTCTGATTGTCTGGTGGTGAGACTATATCTTCGCTAGCATGGTGCTTTGAGGTAAACAATTCCATCACAGTGCTAACATACTTACAATCAGAATATTAACATGGTAATGTCTTGTTGTGTTGGTGTGCTAAAACTTGCTCATTAGCATTAAAGTGATTGATTTGGTAAAGTGGACAGAATAAAGGAATCAAACAAAATAAAAGTATCAGTTTAATAAGCTGTACAAATATTTATATATGTATAAGAGCATAAACATAGAAGTTTAGCTGTGGAGATGGACACTGGGGCAGAGAGTTGGTTTATGAGATCGACTGTGTACTGATGCATTAGAATAAAATAGGTGCAGGACCAAAGAAGCAGTTTGCTTCTTCTTACTCCTTTTGGTAAATGAAATGTTCATTTATGTTGCTTACTAAAAATCTAATGCATGTGTTCACAGTTGTTGTTTTGGTTTTTTTTTTTTTGTTATTTTGTTGTTGGTTTTTTTTAACTTTTTTTTTTCATGTTTAAAAGAAAGTATATGACAGATATGACAGTATTCATTTGATGCTGTTTTCCTGCTGTCTCTTTCTGTCGTTAGTGGTCGGCTGTTTACAACCCTGTAACATTATCTTGATCACTCGCAGTTGCCATGTTTCCCAGCTCAGCTGCCAGTCCCATCAGTAGACAGTGGCCTCTAGCTGTGCTTTTTGTGAACTGCATACGATACATCCCTAATACAGCATATCTGTTTGAGTTAACTAGAAAGAGAAGCATCTATTTGGTGGAACTAGAACTAGATGAAAAAATAATTATCAAGGTGATAACAACTCAAATTAAAGTCTGAATCAAATTTAATGGCAATCTTTCTTATGTCAGTAAATTTCGATCTGAACCAAAAGAGTGTCATTCTTGGTAGCACTTGATGAAAAGATGTGTAGAGGCTTTTATTCCCCTCTATGATCAAGCTCCAAAATCACTGGATCCTTTATCCTTCAATAATGCAACTCATTAGCATTAATTTATTAGATCTCACTGCGTGGTACACACTAACATCTTTCAAACTGAACACCTCCATTTTGTAACACCAGTTTTGTGTTAAAAATGCGTAGCCTCCAAGCACAATGTGAGACCTGATGTCATTTTCTTGACTTCGTCTTGAGGTTTAATATTTGTTTTCTCCTGTATTTGTTTGAAAGTGGTTCAAACATCTGGTTGCTTGTATTGCTGTTTTACTGCCCTCTGCTCCAGCAGCCAGATCTCAGCAATTAACCCGAGTAAAAGATGATTATCACTGATGGGAAGGATGGCCAAAACTACAAAAATAAGATGCTGGCTGTAAATAGCCAGAGTTTGGTTTCCTCCCAGCCTTTGAGTCTAAGCCAATGGTGGCTGTTAATCTTCATAAAATGATAATATGATATTTATTTCCTCATTAACAGCCAAGGAGGAGGTTTTAAAAGGTGTCCTTATGTGTCTTCAACACTTTGCATCTTGATGCCGACTTTGAGATTCATCCTGAATCCTAATTTTCATTGCTTAATTCATTAATGACTTTTACTGCAAATGCTACTTTGTGAGCACTTAACAACTGTGAAATACTTGTGCATGTATGTGTGTGTGTGTGTGTGTGTGTGTGTGTGTGTGTGTGTGTGTGCGCGAGCGCGCACGCAGGCATGTACATACATTTTTCCATTCTGGTGAAAAATGGGATTTTACTTTATGGCCATTAGTTTGGGCTGTGTTCAGAATAATAATCCATGGTTACAGAAGCATGTTAATGTGACCAGAGAGGAGAAAAACCCAGGAGACCGGCTACAAGAAGCAAATACTGCTTTATGAATATGAAAGAAAGAAAGAAAGAAAGAAAGAAAGAAAGGGGGAGCAAAGAAAAGAAAGACACAAGGACAAAAAAAGCAGAGAAGGGGAGATGATGAAGAACAAACAGAGAAAAACAGAAGAAGAAAGGAAAGGAAAGATGGGAAGAAAATAAATTGTTGGAAGAGTAGAGAGAGCTGAAGTACTACAAAGAAAGCATGAACAAATGAAGATGTGGGGAGAAGGGGAAAGAAGAGGGGGAGAAAAAGGAAGGGCAGAATAAAGAGGATGGATGAAAAAGAGAAAAAAAGGAGACAAAATGACAGAATATAAGGTGTTTTTAAAAAGAGTAAGAGCAGAACAAAAAGACAAGAGCAGTGTGGGAAGAATTGATAATGAATAGTGTAAGGTAAAAATGGAAATAATAAATAGCAAAAAAAATGGAAGAGAGGAGAGAGAAGCCACAAAGAAAAAGAACAGGAAGTGAGTGAAAAGCTTACAAAACCGTTAAGTAAAACCCAAGGCCTGTTGTCTAACTGATACACCAAATATCATAGTAAGATGGTGACATTTCTTTCACCTTTCTCAGGGAGAAAGCAGCTGCTTCCATTCCACTGTCAGCAGGGATGACTGATGGAAGTCGAGTGAAGTGCATTTCAACATTCAAAATGAGAAAGCGTTCTGGGAAATGGCAGGAACACCCATCTACACCTTTCACCGCTGTATCGGAGAGCTGTCACAGCTGCAGAGTGAATGGCCACCTATCGAGCCTGACAAAAGAACACAAAGTGTCTGAAAGTCCTGACATGTGCCAAGGTGGCGCGGAGGGGGGAGGGATGAGGGCCCGTGGCCAAAAGAACCACCACCTGGCAACCGTCAGCCGCCTCTCTGTCAGGAATATCCCATCAAATTGCATCTTACAGCTTCCAAAACGACTGGTGGTGTCACAGGTTTCAATCTAGAGGGTAGGTGGAGTGTGAACTCTCTCTTTGGATTTTGCCGTGTCCATTTGTTTTCCCATCTCATCTCCTTCTTCTCTCACCTCCCGGTGTTTGTTTGGTGTCGCCGTCGGTTAGGCTCGTCAGCCTCCATGCCGGCCGACAGCCTGTCAGTCTAAGCTCCTTTTAACACACAACAGCCCTGCACAGTGACACAGAAGCTCCGCTGGCATCCCGCTTAGCAAAATGGAAAAAAGGGCTTGGCTGCGTACACCTCTCCACTCTCATCAGCATCTCGTGCTGTCTCTATGTCTTTCTCTTTTCTCTTTGTTTTTCCCCTCTCTGTGTTGTGTTTCTTCCTGCACGCAACCACAGCCTGCCAGGGTGTCTTGCAGCATTTATTGGTTTACCATCAGGGATGCAGACAAAAGAACAGGCTTTTTTGCCAGAAGTACATTCAACTAATCTTTCACTCTGTTGTTGTTGCCTGTAGGGCTAGGTAATACTTGATATTTTTAATACCAGTGTCAATATGGTACTTGAGTTTTGCTACCAGTACCAAACTTATCCTGTTTGTGTTATCTCACTATGAGAAATAGACACATTTTTGACACACTTTTAACCCCTCTATTTTTGAAAAAAAAAAAGAAAAAAAAAGAAATATGGTTTAAACAAGCAGAACCAGTCCTGCCTCACATTGTCACATGTCATCGATCTCATCATCTCTCAAGATTTTGCTCTCCTGGATGGATTTGAGCTTGCTCTTCCTCCAAATGGGCCTCCATGCTGTGTTGTAAGATGAGCATCCTGCACCCAAAATGCTGTCAAATCTTTCACCTAAAATTGCCAACTCAGCCTCCGTAATTCTCGACTAGAAAAAGGCAGGAAAGAAACAAAAAAAAAACCTAAATACAAACCCAAGTCCAAGAAATGCCAGTTTACACAGGACTAACAGCCTCTGTCACAACTGATAATGCCACAAGGCTCCATATTAGGTCCTGCTTTACTTTCCTCATATATACTTACCTTTAGTATAATATTGCCCTCAGTTGTTATGCTGATGACACGCTGCTGTACCTCAGACTGAAACCTTGTGATTCATGCAAGTCAACTCCCCTTTAAAGTGCAATGAGGATACAAAATTGTGGATAGCTAAAAGCTTCCTACCAGCTTAACCAGAATCAGTCTTAAGCCCAGCAGTCAAATGTCCCACCACAATCAATTACCTTGGGCCTCTGTCATTGAATGTAAAGTCCCATGAAAAAAAAAAAAACGTCCTCTTTGATTCTGTTTTAAAATTTGATAACCAAATCAACTCAGTTGTCTACCATCATAGATCACTTGCTAAATTAAAACCATTTCTGCCCGTTAAATATCTGAAGACTTTAGTCAACACTTTTATTTCCTCTTACCTCGATTACTGTGATTCTCTTTATGTAGTAACCAGTCTCTCTCACCTGCAGCTTGTTCAAACTGCAGCAACAAGACTCCTGACTGGTAACAGGAAGAGAGACCATTTCTCCCCTGTACTGGTCTCTCTTCATTGGTTGCCAGTCAAGTACAGAATTGATTTTAAGATTTTTTTTTAAGCACTGCATTGACGGGAACTAGGCTACATCTCTAAACTGCTTAGACCCTATTTCACCTGCCAAACCCTCAGATCTCATGACTAATTACTATTCTCCATTCCATGCACCTACTTAAAAACCAAATGTAATAGAGCATTTTTGAATGTTGGCCCTAAATTGTGGAATATTTTGCTGCTAGCAATGAGATCTCCTTCCTCCACTTATACCTTCAAAAGCCATCTTAAGACCCATCTCTTTTCTTTAGCCTTTTAATTATCAACATGATGACATGCCTGAGCATGACCACACTCTGATTTTTATTTGCTTCTATTTTTGTGTGCAATGCTATTTTTCGTATTATGATTTTCTCAAGATATTTTATGTTTTTATTTATTCATATTCTGAAATTTATGATTGTTTTTATTTGGTCATTTTTATGTTTTAATGTCTTTGTGAAGCATTTTGTCATCATTTGTTCTTTTTAAATGTGCTCTATAAATAAACATGACTTGACTAATACCACACGACCTATGTGTTTAATGAAATATGGTACTGTAGGTAATTTGCAGTGGAATTTTTACTTTACAAATTAGGGACACAGCAAATTAAGATCACAGACAACCTCCACATTTATTACTGATTACTAAAGGTCGCAGGTGGTACTCGTCCAGAAACACAACTCTGTTAGTTAGTCATGAACTTTGTAGGTTAGTCACGTGTTGTATGTCGAAATATTTCAAGATGCTCTCACTACCAACTTGTCAAATAATGTAGCTTTGTCAGTGGCTCCAATGCCACAGTGTCTTTCAAAATAAACTTCCATCTTCACAGGAATTGTAGGTTTTGCCACCAAAACTTATACATGTTTAGACAAAACTACTTAGTGGCTTAGTTTTAAAAAATTATGCTTATTACAATAACTTAGCAAAGATGTTACTAAAAATGTTGACACAAACACCGGGTAAAAGTCATGCATGTGTTTGACCCACAAACTCTTTCTACTATGTTATTGCCATGGATGGGTTTACTTTAGCATTGATGTCTCTCATACATGCTGCGAGGTGGCTTGTGAGGTGGTAACAGAGGCCAAGGGCTGCTGACCAGACTGCTGTATTTGATGCCGTGCGAATGAAAGTTGGTTGATTAATCAGATTGCTGTGGACTTACTTTATCCTCAAGTGACCAAAAACTCTAACAAATAAATCCAGATTTCTCAACTGTAGTTTAAATACAAACAATTAAAGACTTTTGCCCTATTAAAACAAAAAAAAATAAATGAATTAGCACCTTTCTGATCAGTTGAGTAAAACAAAAGTACCTAGATGTAATGCAAGTGTTTTTCAGCACACAGTGGTATGATTACATTTCAGTGAGTGCCAAAAAAGTATTGGGGTTTGATACCCAGCCCCTGTTGCCTAGCTGAAAGAAACATCAAACTTAGTGATGGGTACAAATCTGTCACACAAGCAGAGCAGTATGTGTGTTCTGCTGCTGTTTTTTTCTTTAAAGACAATGCAACTGGAGCTATATTGGAAAGAGACTACTTCAAAGTCTGTTTGATGCTCGATCTAGGCTTTTTCCAAGAGCATTAGTCAGACGTATGAACGAAAAGCATGATGGTGATAATGGCAGTGGGAAGTAGAACATATGGCAACCAACGCGAAAACCTGCCGGAAGCAAACAAGACTTAGCAAAGCAGAATGAAAAAAGTGAGAAAAGTGGAGAGACGTGGGGGGAAGGCGGGAGGGTGATGCTGTTGGAAAGCAGCTCTCACAGGCCTGACTGAGCTAAAATTCGGGAGGCACCTTCCAGAAAATGATAGGGGAACACCCCCTCCTCTTCTCCAAATAATCCGGCAGTGGACTTGATTAAAACAATGAAGTGGAACAATGGAGACGGAGAGATAAGAGAAAAAAAAAGTGAAAGCCTGGTGGTTGAAGAGTGTGCCTTATTTTCAGCAGCCCATTAAGTCTGAGAGAAACCGGGACCGGCTTGAGGAGAAGGCCAGACAGCTCCATCTTTCCCACCATTCTCCTTTTTCAAGCTGCACCGTGGGGCCACGAGCATATGAATTTATATATATATAAAAAAATCTGATGAGAAACAGATTAAAAACCTAACAGGCACGCTCAGCTGAGCAGAAACGCTGATCGAAAAACAAAATAAGGTGATGCTCCATGCTCGGCTCCACTCATGGCATTCTTGAGATATCATTAGCGCCTCTGCACTTAATATCATCATTACTATTGTTATCATTATCAGACCTATTTATCTTTAGTTTCCCCCTTTGTGCAAAAAACAGCATCATTTCCCGCTAAAAATCAATAGCACAATAGAAGGGATGTTTTCTTTTTTTCTCCATTTATCTGCTTCCCGATCCCTCTGTCTCTCTCGTCTTGCTCTCTCAGGCAGCTTCCTCCTAATGACAAGGCAGCAGCTACCAAAGCAGCATCCTACATGGATAACTGCCACCCCTCCCACCCCCGCTGCATCTTACATATACACACACATGGACAAACATGACACGGTATCTTTTAATCAATCTATTAAGGAAAGCCGGGTGGCGTTGACAGGCCCCTCGCTGCCTGATAAAGTGACCCGTGAGCCAACGTGTGAGCGTTTTTCTGGCCACAGCGGAGGCCAGATAATAGCTCGGTGAGCACTGAGATGATGATGATGATAATGTTGGCAACCGAGGGCCACGAAGCATATCCAATCCCTTCCCTAAATGTCAACCTTCTCCCTATATCGCTGCGACAAAAAGGCTCAGAGAAAAGGTTTGTGACACAGAGGCCTGCTTAGAATGGTTAACAAACCGGCTTGTCTCGTTTGTTCCTGGATTTAAGAGGAGCAGAAAAGGTGCACGTGTATGCGCATACACTCTCCAACAGAGAGGAAAAGGAGGGTGAATTTGAAAAAAAAAAATAGGCGAGGAAAGAGACAGAGATAGATGAAAGGAGGGTTGTGTGTTTGTGGGGGTGAAAAGATGTGCTAGCTCAGGCGCTTGTTGTGAGATTACAATGACTGTTCTGTTTTTCCTCCTAGCCAGGAGCGACAGGGCCCATTCATTTTTCGCAGCACAGAGAGACAGATTGAAGGCCAGACATCTCTTTCTTTCCCTGTCTCTTCTGTCTCCTTCCTTTTCTTTCTTTCTCCCTCTCCCTTGTGTGTTTGGTTAACCCAGGGCTGAAGTGCAGCGCGGTGACAGGGGCGTGATGCCTCGACGCTGACACCGCACGCCGCAGACGGGAAAGGAAAAGTGATGCTCTGTGTCAGCTAGCGGACGCCCCGCAGTGATGTTCAGTGCTTTCCATCTCCAAAAAAAAACAAAACAAAAAAAAAAAAAACAGATGTTTGCGTGGCTGCAAACCGGCCATTATGTGGGCCACTGGGGGCGTGTTGGCAGCAGTCGGGTCACTCGTGCGTGACACGACAGCTCTGCACAATCTTCCTGTATTTCTGACGGCACTTGGCTGAATCATTGCGGGTGTTGCTCCGCAGCAAGGTATGACATTATGAAGGTGGACTCCGGAGTAAACAGTGCACTCTACTCTTCGAAAGCTCAGAGAATGAAGCGCTCACCAGTGCTATCCCAACACCACAGGTTGGAGCCGAGGCCATAATTGCAGGCGTCATAGCCTCCCTGCTGAGGAAATCACAGAGAGCTGCTTCGAAGATGCACTGTACGCTTTACGGATCAGCGGGGGAAACACAAAACCGCATATACATGGAATGAGATAAATCACTGGCATCATTCTCAGATGACTTCTATTTGCATTTCCGAGAGCTCTTTTTAATGTGTATGGTACGCAAATCTTAAAGCGAGTGGGAATCTTTAGCACGTTTCAGTCCAGTTGGTCGTATTAACAAACCAGACAATGAAGCCTTTTAAAAGACTACATGCAGACTTTCCTCACAAGAGCAGGAAACAGCATACATGAGGAAAAAGAGAGGCGTACTGTACTTCAACACTACTGAACAAGAGCCTCATTATGATCAGAAACGGTTCTGAATGTGATCATAACCACCTAGCTCCTTTTACTAAAGAGAAGCAGGACTGAAAAAATCATGCGCCGCCATTTCAATTATCTCCATTATCCTGTATTCCTGAATGTAATGTTATGTAATCTTATTTAAAAAACTTATTTTCCATTTCATTTTTCTTAATTTAAGTGTGGTGGTGTGTTTCGTGTCACAGCACTGACACTCATTTCCAAGCTGATGTTGTATTGGAAACAGGTTTTTTTTATTTCAGCACTCTGTCAGGCTACAAAATGATTCAACAAATATACAGAGAGCCCATCTACACAACTGAGAATCTTTATGTCTTCACATGACAATTTAACAGGTCCAGTAAACCAGAAATGCTGAAATTCTTCTAAGCTGCCTTTTTTTTTCTTTTTATAGCTGATTATACATCATCAGCCACCAAAGCGATCCGCATTTGCATGTGGCCCATGGGTGACGTGTTTTTTTTTTTTTGTTTTTTTTTCTGGGAAAGCCGATCTTGCCTTTCCCTGTGCTTTCTCCAAACCAATCTCCTGGATAAGAGCCTTATTAATAGAAAAGAAGAGCGGGGCTGGAGGTAAGGAGAGCAGCGCTGAGAGCCTGCGGATGATGATACCCAGCAGGAGAGAAGCACACTCATCTCTGTTCCTACATCATCTGCCAGCCCCGTGAACATGAACCAGCCACCTTGGGCTCGCTCGAAGCCGGTATCATGACAACACGTGGTCGAGCCAAGGGGGAGGGAGAGGAGGCAAAGAGGAGGTCAAGTAGAGAGAGACAGCGAGGGAGAGATTATCAATGTTCCACGTCCTGAGCCGTGGATTTGCCCTTCGGTGACGATGCCCATTTGCCCAGAAATTTGTCACGTCGCGAAAGCATCACAAACTGGCAGCTGAATATCCGTCCATCTGTCCTTCTCCTATGTATTTCCATAGCTTTTATTTTGTTGCAATAGATTTTCTCCGAACAAACAAGACATTTTGAGATTTTTCTCTTCATTTCTCATCTATTAAAAGACAGAGTGATATGCAGCTGATTTGTGCCATTTTGCTGTGCAACAAACCCCAGCTCTCCCATTTCCTCTCATAGCAGGCATTTTTTAATTCTTTATTTTTAATCCCTACAACATTAATGATTTTTTTTTTATGTTGATAAAAGCATCTGTTTGTTTCCTATCAATAAACACACTGAAACCAGACTGTTTTACCTGCTAATGAGCCTGTTTTTAATTTAAAAAACGACTGCGTCTTTATTCAAAGAAAAAAAAAATGTGTTAATCCATTTGGTTTTACTCATCTTGAATATCTGGTCCGTGAAAAACAGCTGGCTTCATTTTCAGCAGCTCAAACAATCTTGTTTTCATGGGCCACCACAAATAAATGAATCCTCAAACCATTCTTTTCATCCTTCTGTCTGTGCCCCCACCCATTCATCCATCCATCCATCAGCACCATCCATCTCTCGCAGCAGCTCTCTCTTCGACTCCCTGGCTCACTTGACTTTATTTCTCTCCAGGTTTGTGATCAGATGGAATGCAAGGTGATAAATAGAGGGAATGAGGGGGCATGACACGAAACCCCTAAATGCCTAACAAGAGCCACATTTCAAAAATTGAAGTCAGTATATCAATCCTAACGGTGTTTAAATACTGGGATGGATTTGATAAAGCAGTGTCTGTGCTCAGTGGTCAACAGGGCATCTTTTGCTCTGACTGTCTCTCATTCTTTGAGTGTGTGTGCGTGTATGTGTGTGTGTTACAAGACATCTCCTAAGACTCATAAGACATATAAGAGCTAATCTAGGCAAGCTGAAAAGTAGGCTAATACAGCCCGACTAGCCGGCTGTGTGATAACGTGTCATATCTACAGACAGCTCTAGCTGACAGCTCCAACACGAGCTTGGTGAATTTTAACATCAGAGTGGCCCCTCACACTTAGGGGGTGGTAATGGGGGCCAATACGAGTCCAAGATGTGATCAAGGGTCCAATGGATTCATTAATGCACTTCTCAGATTTCTTTAAAAGACAGAATTAGTAAAAGCCTGTTTTGTTCACGCCGCTGTTACGCACCGATATGAGAGCAGAGCTGAGTAATATAGCAGTATGCTATCAAACTAGGGTCGTGACATTGCACTTGGATGGTGTTGGGGATTTTTGGTTAGCACAGTGTAAAAGGTTCCATTTGAAATTTGTCATTTAGTCATTTTAGAAGCTGAATCACATTTCTGAGTTTATCTGTGTGCTGTGGCTGAGTCAAACAAACAGAGAAAACCTCTCCATCACTCCACATTACAGACTCTCTTTTGCTTATTTTTTTTTTCTTAGGCGCAAATATCCTCTGAAAGCATCATTTGTCACGATGTCCCGGTATTTGGTTAGAAATATTAGGATGTTAACCATTTTTTCCATTATCGCCCAAACCTCGATTGAATCTAATTCTAATAGTACTGATTCATATCTAATGACAAAAATGCCCACAGAGGGAATTCCTTTGTAAAATATGACCACATCTATATGCATATGGCTCTATTTAAAGGCTGGGTGGGTGGGTAACGGTGAACATGAGAACATCACACCTCCAGAATTTCACTCAGAGCTTTTGTAGGGTTGGCCAGCGTGTGTGAAATTGTCTCAGACGTTTCTTGGATCTTCACACAGCTGGAGAAATGGAGCGTATATGGACACTCTGGTCAAGGTCAAATATGATTTGTTGAATTTATTTCCCAATTTGATACAAGAGATTTCTCCTCTTTACTGTCTGAGAGTGAGAACAACAGAAAAGGTGTTGTTCTTCCTCAGGTATCGGCTCCTGAGGGTTTAAAGCCAGACCTCACAAACTGGGGTCCAGGGCCCAGGAGTGTTTGATTTAACTCTAAGTGAAGCAGAGGGTTCCCTCTGCAAAGTGAATGTGGGAAATCGTTCAATTCTGTTATATAACAGCTGGAGATTAGCCCAATTAGAGAGAGGAAGCATTTAGGACAGTGTTTTCTTCAAAGTAGTCAGTGTTCCACAGCCATATGGTATCTAGAGTCCCATCTTCTTGTTTGTTGAACCTCTGAGGGGTCTACATGACAATCCCAACACAGACACGAGGTCTGCTTTCCCCTCAGCAGATTTCAGCCTCAACTGCAATTTTTGGGGGCCGTGTGTCTGAGTGTGTGAAGCGGCTTCACAGCCCTGCTGTCTTGCTCGAGGCGGTGAGATAACGGCTTTGGCGTACGCGCCGCCGGCTGACAAGGCATCACATCTTCCTCGATTTATCTACCCATATCCCTGACCCAACTACCAGCCTTCCATGCCTGCTGCTCCTCTAACAGCATCCCAACCTATTGTGTCTTTTTCCCCCAGTTTGATTGCTATTTAAAGGGTTAAAAGGAAATTTAAAAAAAAAAAAAAAAACGGTGGATTTGGAGAGCTTAAGAGCGAGTTCTACCAGAGGAAGGAAGCAGGGGGAAATACGCTCCTGTGATGGAGTTGTGCTTTTAATGGGTATGAGGAGGTTCAAACAGGTCTCTCAGCTGCATACTAATCCTTCCACTAACTGCCTTTTTTGCGTCTCCGACAGTTTGTAGTCGACGTGCCGGTGCCGGGGAAGCGCGTCAAGGCAAAAGGCACGAAATATTCCCAGCCAGTGACCCGTTACAGGATACTCCGTGAGGGGACTTGACTTCTATCAGCCTATTAGAGATGCACTGCGCTCTGACAGTGCCACAACGATAACCACATTCCTTCATAGACACGAGCACAAAACAAAAAAATCCCAGTGTTTGACTTGTAGGGGTATGAAACTTACCAGGATGACACTCGGCCCACAGGAGCACGAAGGCAGGCAAAATGAGAGAGAAAATCCACCAGCAGCAACAACACGATTGCAGTAGCCTCCACATGGTAGTGATATGCACGTCGACATGCAAACAATAAGCAGCAACAACTGTTGAGTTTCCCCCTTTTGCGGGCAAATCAGCGACGCCTTCGCTGCGTAAAAAGCAGCGCTGGAGACGCAGCGCAGACGGAGACTGGGCACGGTGGACGGCGGAAAAATTTTTAGAGGTCCAGTAAAGAGTCTTTCCGTCCCAAAATCCCCCCGATATCCCCGGATATGAGCATAACACTCGGGTACTGATGGTTATGGAGGAGCGTGTATGTGCAGCAGGAGAGGGGGGAAAGCGGGTTATGGGAGACTAGCAGCGGCGGTCCACACAGCGCGTCGTCGCTCCTGCGGCTGCGGCGGTGGAGGCAGCGCTCGTCGGGCACACAGAGAGGGGAGAGTCGGTGTTGGTGTTGGTGGTGGTGGTGGAGAGGCGCTGGAAGCTTTCCATTCCTCCGTCCATCCAGGAAATAGCGTGTGAGCCCAAGTCTGGCAGAGACTTTAAAACAGTCTTGAGGGGAGAGAGAGAGAGAGAGAGAGAGAGAGAGAGAGAGAGAGAGAGAAGGGATGGAGAGAGAGAGGTCATTCCTCTGGATCCTAGCGCCGGCTATAGAACGCACAGTCGCTCAGGATAATAGCATGCACATGTCCCATAATAATGGGTAATAATAGATATGTGCTCTCCAGGGGGTCCTCCAGCTTTTTGTTCATATTAAAGACTCCAAAATAGATCCACGTTAGACAAAGCTCCTCCATCTCACTATTCCTGAGGATTCTGTCCTAGAAGGAGCCCAGTGTGAAAGGACTGTGTTGAGTGATCAGTTATGGAGCATATTGAATCCACCAAATGCATAAATAAATGCAATGCAAGGTGACATAGTCTCAACTTAACCTAAATAATGCTGTGATTCTGCATCACTGTAAAAGAAAGCAAAATTGTGGTTTGTTTGCAGGGTCGGAACAAACCTTTCTGTGGCCCTAATCAGAATCTGGCCCAGGCCACCCCTCTCACCCTCATGCTTTTGCATTGCAGTGACGCACAGGGTCAAGCCACAGCCGGGGCCCGTGGATCAGGCAGTTTGGGCAGGCTTGTTTGAAACATCCAAAACATTCTCACTCAGACCTCGTCACATATTGACGTTTTAGTCATGGACGCTCCACATCCACGTGCAAAGTGCCCTGGGTGCGTTGGTTGTTGACGTTCTGGGACACAGTGTCAGGTTCTTTACTTTCAAGATACACTTTCGTTTTCACAGGAAATTTAATGTTTGCATACTGTCTCTTTCAAAATAAACGCACTATGTCAGTACAACACTGGTTGACATTTTTTTCCCCTTTAACAACAAACACACATGGTTGGCTTAAGGCAACAAAAACATGTGGTTAGAAAAAAAAAACATGGTTTGGCTTTAGAATATTACGGGGCACGAACACCTCTCTCAGATGAAAGCCGGTGTTTGTAAGACCCATCCACCACCCCTCCTGCTCGCCCCACTTGGACTTTCACTGCCTTAACTTTTGTCCTTGTCCCACAGCATTTCCCCCAGACACCACCAGGCACCGTTGAACCAGTCACTATCATGCTGACGTTAGAGGTCGGTTTCTGGCGCCGCAAGTAACTGCCTAAGTGCTGGATTTCGATGACTTCAGAGTGAGACTGGGCTCATGCATCACAGGTGGGGAACTTCTTTGCTCCTTATTGGGATCCACATTAGCTTCCACAAAGTCCATAAAGAGTGAGTCCACTCACAAAACAACATTAAAAATATATCAATTTAAAATCACACAGTAAGAATGAGACGATAACATTCAGTGTCAGTCCAAAATTCAGACAAAACATAAGTAAAAAAGAAAATTGTCACAAACTCACTGTACCAAATAAAAAATAACAATAAAATAACATAAAATGAACAAAAATGTTCCAGAACTGCCATAACAAAATTTACATGTGATTCATCAGTTTTAGTTTTAGTGACTTCTTGAAGGAATATCTATTATTAATCTCTAATGCTGGTAGGGAGCACACTCCAAGCTCAGACCCCTCTATTAAGAATGGTTCTCATCATAGTTTGTTTGTGGACTTGGTGCCACAGAAGTTCAGTGCTCACTTGACATGTCACATACCCATGACAAAAAACACTGTATATTAGTTTATACACTTCTTTTCACTGTTACTGTACAATGTTCAATACTAATGTATTCATTTTCAGCCAATTGTAGAGTGCCAAGTGGTAGATTCTCACTCAGCTCTGCTATCATTGGTGATACATAGAACAAAGTGGCACTGTCAGCACGCGTTACAACATCAGCCTTCTTAACACCATAGTTGTCTCACCTTTAAGGTGCCATCAGAGGTAGTAACAGCACCGAAAGGGTGGGTTTCTGTGGGTGGCACAGGTGTGACCTCACAATGACATGTTATTCATGCAACCCACTAAGTTGCTTATCATAATTACAAACTAACTCAAAGAACAACAACAGCCAAAATGTCTGCAAATTGGGATAACAATAAGGTCCTAGAGCTCTTACCCTCTGAGCAGAGGACGAGATCAGCTGCCACAGGGATGGTAAATGATTGTTATTGTCCTGTTATGCCATTGTTATTGTTTATAAAGCACTGCCAATGTGTATGATAAATATCACACTAGAGGCCAACACTGTTGTGTTACATGTCATGCCAGTCATGCCTCTTTTGGTTCCACAATGCTGGCTTGCTGTCTAGAATCACACACTGAAGCAGCATGACACCACCATTGTTTGGGTCTCTGTAAAAATGAAAAGGCGAAATGAAGAAGGAACTTAGTAACGGCCTTAAAGCGTGATTTCTGTGTAAATAGGGCTACAGCATCTCTCACACAGCAAATTTATCATCAGCACTGCTGCGCTCAGACTTTTCATTAGTCAGCTTCTGACCAGGAACTACTGTTAGAATAACACATTTAAATCTCTATGGTCGTAAAATGTCCTGTTTTTTAATATATTTTTTAAGCAAGTTATGCTTTTAAAAAAAGATAGGGACAAAATCAGCCATATTAAATAATGGGTGGACACGTCCTCAGTATACCCAGTGTCCCCAGTGTCCCCAGTGGAAATGAAAGCCATGCTTGTTGGTGAATGAAATGCATCAAAATATCCACATATGTTGTTATGTGTTTAATCTATGCGAGCCCACACTGATTGTATTAGTGGTGTGTCATTGTGGATTGATACACACTGGGATACACCACGTTGTCAACATGCATCTAAAGCTGCATTTTTCACATTTGCTCTGCAGATCAGCACATCCCTGCTACCATACCTTGATGTAATGTGTGACACATCCAGTGTGTGCTCTTGCATGTCAAATGACGCAAAGTAGACGAGTGGGCTACAAATGTGTATTTTCATCCAGATTCAACTGAGGATTTTAAAAAAGAAAATTCACAGTACTTTATTCTGTTAGTTTGGGAGTAGAGAATTCATTGAAAAAGAACTTGATTTTAGGTCATCCAGTCACTAGGCTCAACATTACTTAAAATACACAAGAATGAAGAAAAGGAAAACTAAATGTAGCCTATCATAGCTGGGATTTGCTCTTTGACAGAGAAAATATATTAATTTGGTGACAATTTTCAGAAACTAATTTTTCTTCTTTCTTTATTTAAGTAAAAGCAAACTATAAAATATTTTTTACAAGTAAATGTCGTACATTCAAAATTCTACTTGTGTAAAAGTACAAGCAGACGCACTTAAAGTACCATAAGTAGAAGTACCCACTGTAAAAATGGGACAAATAGATGATATTTTTTTCATCTTATTCACACAAGATAAGTTAAAAGATTAGAAAACCCATACATTTTAGTGGGACTTCAGGGGCTCTGCTGTTATTTTTGTTGTGGGACAATTTACTCCTTTAACATTCTTAGATCAAAGGCCCCCCACAGACCCTCACAGTTATGTTGCTGATTGGACTCATGCATTTCTATCACTTTGTGTCATATTTAATAAGCCATAATCATATGTATTGTTTGTAAAATCAAAGTAACCATAGCTGTAAAACAAATGCAATGGATTAAAAAGTAAAATAGTTCCCTCTGAGATGGAATAGAAGTGTAACATATCATAGAATAGAAATACTCAAATTGTGGTCAACTACCTCAAAATTCATTCAATTTATTATTTGTCACGTATTAGGGATGCACGATAATATCAGCACCTTATTGGTACAGCCGTTATTGGCTTTAAAATAAAATATCAGAATCAGCCAACCTGCGTTTTCTTATTTTGCACAATGAATGAATATTACATACACTGAAAAGCATTGTATTTCATGTCTCCATCAGCTGGTGGGTCATCATAAGAGTATGCGTGCATAATATGATGTTAATTCCACTACAGAAGAGAACACTGAAATTAGGAAGGGAAAAAAGAATGGATATATTTCTATCAGTATTAGTTATCAGCCAAATAAGCTGTTACATATTGGCATATCAGATATTGGCAAAAAATCCAACATCTTACATCCCTATGACAATATTCATATAAATACTATTTCAGTGAAATACAGTCTGTCAGTATCTAAATGTGTTCATTTAGTGTAATAATAATAATCACACTGCATCTGTAGCTTAGATGAAGCTTTGTTTGTGATCTCATCATCAGCAACAACCTTCAGAATCACCTACTCACTTGCTATCCCACGTTCCACATGGCAACTCTGTGCAAAATGCAGCTTTACTCAGAAATGTCACTCATTCACACATCCACATTCTGGCAAAATAACCCTCAACATGAAGGGTATCATTACTTGTAATACAAAAAAAACATTTGTCCACATGATCAAGTTTCCCTGTGGCTTGGCCTACATATAGCAGAAAAAACAACATGGTGTCTTAAGACCTGCATTACAGAGCATGAATGTAGCATACGCACTAATGACCAAAAGAACCCTGTGGCTGTGCATTTGAATTCATTCAAATACAACATTTCCACAATAAGATACACAAGGAATGAAAACCCCAGAAGATGAGGGAACATCAATAGCATCTTTCTGAAAAGAGAAGCATGCTATATCATTAATTCTAACATTACATAACTAAGAGTTTCAAAATATGACCTTAAAGCTTTTTCTTTATTTTGTAAGTGGTTAGAGTTGGAATAAAAAACATCAAAGTATGACTAACAGACCCTACTCTGCTTTTACAGACATCTTGATGAAAACATTTTGATCGTGTCATTCCAGAGTTAATATCGGTTGATGTAACCTCTTCCTTTTTCATTCTCCTCTTTCTATAGTAGATATAAATACTGCCAGGCTGTACTAGCCTTTGGTGCTTTGGTGCTTCTTTTGGGCAAGTATATTATTGTTTTCTATTTTTCTGGGTTGTATTTTTCCAAATAGTAGTTTCTTTGGTAATGGTTCCTTCTGGATGATTTATGTGACTCATGCCATACTTTCGCTTGATGTTTTGATGTGTTGGATTTGGCCTGTTTAATAATTTATCTTGATGTTTTAATCTGTTTCGCCTTTTCTATGGAGGTATGCTTTTTCCTCTATGTGGGACTATCAGACAGTGCTGTCAAGCTCTGCCCTGGTTCATCCAGTTTAAGAATGGACTGACTTTCAATCATGCAGATCACAACCACCTGAGTGATGAATGTGTCTGTTTATTGCTTGTTGTGCTTAGTGATGGAGATTTGACAATGCCTGATGGAGATCTCTGTTAGATTGAAATGTTGCTGTATTCAATTGAAATAGATGGGAGCTATCAGTGCAGATCTTTGATCTTTGCTTTCAGTCGTTTTTTTAGTCCAGGACCTGTAAAGGTTTTATTTTTAATGTGCATATTTTAAACTTTTGTTTATAAATGTGGAGTTTTTTTGCCTGGGAACCAGACAAATCTGCAAAGTCATGTTTTCTTTGCTCTGGGAGATACAGCTGAGACAGCCTGTTCCGCTTTGGGCCAATCACAACTGTTTATCTAATATTGGCCAGGGTTCATACGATGACAAACAACTTACGGGGGCCCTGTAGCCTGGTTCCAGACCATAGACCCCGCCCACTCAACTGAGTAGGTTTGCATCTCTGGTCTGGCATACTGCAATGAATTTGCAATTTATCTTGTTCAAACAAAGGACGGACCAATGAACGCTGGGGGTGGTGGTGGGTCTAGCGATTAGCCAACCAGCGCCACGCTGATGGCGACTCCTGCAGATCCTACAGACCACATTAACAATGCTATCGAGGTATTTTGCCACTACTCACGTTAATGGAGGACCAAATTAAGGAAGCTGCTAAACTGGATTTAATGGCGATGCAGCTGGGCGTGCACGATGACGGAGACATTTTAAAACGGGCAATGCTCGCTTGTTTTCGGCACCCCCGAGGCATGGATACTAATGACGTCAGATTCTGGGTGAGTCGTTGATCTCTACTGATTGGTTAAGGGAAAATCAAATTCCCTCCCCCTTGTAAAACGCCTTCAATGGAGACGATTTCAGACTGAAGGTTTTGGGAGCTTCAGGCTGACACTCAGGCTAGGGGCCCTGTGCTTTACGCAAAGTGCATTAAACAACCAAGATGGCTGCAGCTGATGTGGAACTGTCTGCCGAAGTACTATTTTTGAATTCTAATGACAAAAATGGCAACTCTCATGCACGGACATTTTGATGATATACCATCACAGATTGTAGTCTCTTTACATTTGTCCATTGTTCAATGCCACATCAAATTTTGTTGCCCTGATTGCCTGTGGGTCCATCCAATTGCATCCAGAAAAGAGTATAGCTCAGGTCGCATATTTCTGTCCATGCCCAACTGAGTTAATATAATGTCACTGACGCAGTAAATCTAAAAACACAAAGGGTGCTTTTGTGTTGCGTCAGTTGATACATGTTAAGTGCCGCCCTCAGCGCACACCAGATGTGTCGCACTGCAGCTTCAACAGATGACCACACGAAGCATCGTTAAAAGATGTGTACCTCTTCCACCAGAAGAGCTGATCTCCAGAGCAATGACTCACCATGAGGTATTTTTTGGGTGATTATCTTTCATAAGGACTGGATTGTGAGTCAGTTAGCTTGGGATATTTCTCAACCTCAACAACAAGTCTCTCCTAATCCATTCTTCATCACACAGGAGACAGCAACAGTGTTCTCTTTATGCACCCATGGTAAGAAGAGGAGTCGTGCTGCCGTAGGAAGAGAGAGAAAGAGCTGCACTGGCAGCTGGTACAAGCAAAAAGTGAGTCGAGGAAAAAAATGCAATTAATTTCAGAGGCACCAAGGCTGGAAGGTCGCGACAGTGGCGCGAAGTGCAGCAGGGTGGTGCGTCCAGAGGAGCCGACACGTCATGCCACCTGTGTGGGGTTGTACATTGAAAAAATAATTGGGGCATGTTTTTTACAAGAATTGAAGTGTAACGACTGTTACCGTAATCCAGCCATCATGATTTATTTGGAGTTATCATGGAGGAAGGTGATAGCATCCACTGTGGATGGCTTCAGAGCTCCCCTCCTCAGTTTGACAGTTCTTACAACGATGCTTTAAGCTCTATTCACTGCTGCTGCTAGCTGGAAAGGCCAGAATGTGCCAAGCAAGAGCACCAAGCTTCAGGTAAAGTTGGGTGATGGTAAAATTTTGTACACTTTTGACATCTTCCATCCTTAGCTAGCTAACATTAACTTACATGAATATTTACTGCCTGAAAAAGCCTGTTGTGTTCATGTGCTTTCACATAAATACCAACCCCCTGTACGAAACAAAAAATAGCCTAACACAGACAGTTCACCTGTGCATCATTTTTAGGATGAACCCGACCCAAAAACATCATTTGCAAATATTCATCAGAGACCGGTTTGACCCTTTGGGTCCCGTCTGGCTTGGCCAGTGGTTGAATTGAGGGGGGATGCCATTCCCTTTGTTAGAAATTTGACCAAAAAAGCATCCCCCTTGTTAATCTACAATCTGTGTGTGAAGGCTTGAACGTAATTTGAGAGAGGGACACAGGGGACATGTCCCCCACACTTCCCGCATCTGTGCCCTCTGTCCACCGCACTTTTTGCAGCCGTTACGACTGTTCAATTCGTTTTTTAACATGTGGTAACGTGTTTTTCCAAGCCGTCTTTAAACGCACCATGAGTAGACAGCGTCAGGCGCATACACATGCTGTCATGTCATTTCCACTGAAGAAGTTCCTGGTACTATTTGGGGGACAGGAACTACTACAGGAACGTCCTCTCGCTTGGCCCTCTCAACCGCCATGTCTCCACTGAGAAAGCAGAGTAGGAGGAAGGTTCCTGTAAAGTTATCGGGCTCTGGATGTGACGTAATCGTTGCAGTGACCATTTTGACTGGGGCGGCGTAGGGGCGTAAGGACGCCGTCACTGTTAGCCCTTAGCGGTGTCTGTAATACTCAGTAACTCAATGAACAGTCTGTCAAAAAATTTAGTAACACTTCATAAGTCAGCTAGCGTTTTAGAGTGTACCTCTCGCCCACTTTCCCAGGAGTTAGCATATAACTCCCAGGAACTTACATGTACTTTCCCGGGAGTTAGAGCATAATTCCTCCCGGTCACTTACCACATACTTTCCAGGGAGTTAGTATATAATGACGCAGTCACTTGGCATATACTTAGTTAGAGTACAACTCGCGGTCACTTACCACATACTTCCCAGGGAGTTAAAGTATCCCTCGCAGTCACTTAGCACATACTTTCCTGGGAGTTAGAGTATAACTCAACACTTATGTAATTTCCCTAAACTTATGGTTTAATTTCCTCATATGAATCTGTATATGTATTAAATATAATAAAAACAAATGCTTTTGCCCTTTGCTCATGGCAGTTGATTCAGTCACTTTTATGTAGCCTATGTGTCATCAGGCAATTTCACCCACACTCCAGGGTTTTAATATTTATGTTTGTTTACATTTCATTGTATGAGTTTGAATAGAAAGTGCAGTATACTTTCTCTGTATGTAGAGTTTATTTCTTACAATATTCCCGTATCATCCCTCAATTGTCTTCAGTTGAGCTGCTTGTTTGTTTGGTTTGTTTTACCTGTCAATCTAACTATATCGCTCTGGCATAGTCTTATTGTTAAAACTCTGTTTCTACACAGGTGAGGTTTTTGAGATCCTATGGAACATTACGTGTGAATTTGAGATTCTACCCGACGAGAGAGATGGTGAGTCACCCATGAACCTGATCTCTGCCTTGACCCAAGGACTTGGATCAAGATCACCTATTATCCACAGGAGCCCATCCATTCTTCCATCTCCATCACTTGAGCATAACACTCCAGTGTGGTAGTAGTATCACAACGACCTTTTCCTCTTGACTTGTGACATAAAAAGTGTATTTGTCACAATAAAGGATTAAAACCAAACTGAACAGTTTAGGTGGAAAGTACTGCCTAGTTTCCCTGTAAATTTTGGGAAATTACCTAGTACTTTCAGACTAAGGATAGGCACACAGAGCAAACTTCATAATCCAGCCCGGTCTCTTTTGTTAGTATATACTTAGGTGGAAAGTACTGCCTAGTTTCCCTGTACGTTTTGGGGAAATAACCTAGTACTTTCAGACTAAGGACGGGCAAATAGTGCAAACCTCATAATCCAGCCCAGTGTCTGTTGTTAGTATATACTCAGGTGGAAAGTACTGGCTAGTTTCCCTGTAAGTTTTGGTGAAAGTAAGCTGTAGATGTGAGAACAGCACCTACCATGTGGTTTCTGTGTAATTAAATAATAAAAACATTTTATAACTTTTAATGACTCATTATTGTGTATTTCAAGATATTTGTAGGCTATATTATGACATGACTGTATTGTTTGTGTTTCGTCCTCGGGTGGCACTACAAGACTTCCATAGATGTGCACTTGAGAGAGGTAAGTTTGCTTTGTACTCCAGCCTGCCCGTTAATTAGGCAATTTGCAGAATATAGACCCATTTCTTCACATATTCATATTCAAACTCATTCAATAAATGTAAACAAAACATAAATGTTAAAACCCTGGAGTGTGGGTGAAATTGCCTGATGACACATAGGCTACATAAAAGTGACTGAATCAACTGCCATGAGCAAAGGGCAAAAGCATTTGTTTTTATTGCACTTCATATAGATTCATATAAGGAAATTAAACCATAAGTTTCGGGGAACTCCCGGCAAAGTATGTGCTAAGTGACCGCAAGGGATACTCTAACTCCTGGGAAAGTATGTGGTAAGTGACTGGGAGAAATTATGCTCAAACTCCCAGGAAAGTACATGTAAGTTCGGAAAGTGGGTGAGAGGTACACTCTAAAACGCGGGCTGACTTATGAAGTGTTACCAAAAAAATTTTTCCAGCGGATGTCTTAGTTACAACATGATTGAGCTAACTAGAGTAGTTTCATGTTGTATCTGACAACTGGAGGCTTTTAACAGATGACGTCCTGATGTTAGCTTTGCTGCTGTTGTGAGCTTTCCCTGTCAGGTGCAGCCACTGACACTTTCTAGACATCGTGATTTCCCAAAACTGAATAAATACCGCACATAGCAACATAAAACTGCTTTGCTAGCTCAATCATGTTGTAACTAAGATATCCGCTGGAAAAAAAGCTTTTTTTACAGACCATTTATTGAGTTACTGAAGCTATGAACAAGCTAATCCTCATCTGCTGAGTTTTTAAAGTGCCGGCTATTTTGATGCTTTCTGTTGATGTCCCATCCCATCTTGAGTATATCCAGTCAGCGCCAAGTAATCCCCAAGCCCCAGCCAGGAGTTTCTCGGGCCATTCTGAGTACCTACTCTGAGGAAGGGACTTGTTTAGCCCCTGTAAAAGTTACGGAACTCTGTTCTTCGGGGTTGGTTCCTGCGGTGGAGACATGCATCAACGGCCTCGGCCCCATAAAGTTATCCCGAAGTTCCTATGGAGGAAACGGGCCTAATCGCACAGACGAGACATGTGTCACTGGACAGTGCCGCTGTGTTAACTATGTTCAGCAAACCAGCCAGCAAGAAGCAAAAAACATTGCACAGTTTCTTCCAAACAAACAGTGTAAGTTGAGTAATGTTGTTGCATGTACTGTTGATAATGTTCGCTAAATGATGACTAATTAATAGATGCCAATATATCAAGTCAAGATAGTTAACAAGAATACTAATGTTATTGTTACCTATGTTAAATCACTTGCTAGCTAGTTTTATGTTAGGAAAAAACCCACTCCTCCTTAATTTCTGAGCAGAACTTGTGCTCACTATTGCTTCACACATATTTTTTTTAATCTTTATTGCCACAATATAAAGAGCAGGGTCAGGGAGGAGACAGTGGACCAGAGGCCAGCGAGGATGATCATGCAGGGTCCTTATAGGTGAGGAGAGATTATAACTGGCTGAAAGAAAATATCTAGAGCACATGTCAGGGGAGGCACTCCGGCTTCCTCCCACAGCATGTCTTTGGGGACTAGGTTAACTGATAACTCTAAATTGTCTGTAGGTGTGAATGTGAGTGTGAGTGGTTGTCTGTCTCTATGTTTCAGCCCTGCGATAGTCTGGCAACCTGTCCAGGGTGTACCCTGCCTCTTGCCCGATGTCAGCTGGGATAGGCTCCAGCCCCCCCGCGACCCTCAAGAGGATGAAGCGGTTAGAAGATGAATGAATGAATGAACATTTAATATCTATATTATTGCAATAGATAAAAGAGGGACAGGAAGAAACCAGGCAGGTATCAGGACAGGGACCTGACTGCAGCACCAATTATCAGCCCAAGGCTTCACAGGTATGGAGAAATCATAACTGGCTAGGAAATGTCTATAGGATAAGAGTGACACTGAGATTAATTTTTCATTGCTATTTCAGAACTACTCTTATTTATGCTCTAAAATGGCAATACTACGGCATTATTTGTGTTTTTTAAAGGCAGCACGTATAGGTCATGCTATTTTTCTATATCTTGATTAATTTTGCACATCTGTGCTGTCATATTTGTGTGCACGCTAAAAAATCAAAGCTACATTGCATCCCCCTTGTTAAAAATTAACAGTTCGACCACTGTCTACAGCCACTGAGAATGCACCTTGGAAATTGCAAATGAACTGAAAGGTTCCAGGCTATCAAAATGCAAATTGGTCTGGTCATGCCAGGCTAGTTAAAGATATATTTATGTAACAAGTTGCACTTATGTAACAGATTTTAAAAAAAATGACTAAGCATTAGTGAATGATATCATAATTCAATCCTAAAGTTTCCAAACATATCAAATATTTATGTCTGGATTTTGAGGAAAATGACATAAAGTGATGCACAAAGCTTCTAGAATTTCAATATGATGGTGTGGTGCAGCCATAAAACCATTCATCTATAAAAATATCTCTGCATGGCTCCAGCTGCAGATCCACTGATTCATCTATGTTTTTATGAACTGAATCCTAATGTGTGTATTGTGAGTCGTCTGCACAGTGTCTTTTATAAAGCTGTATGTAGAAATGACAAGACAGTGAATACGACACAAAGCCGATTAGAAGACAAAGAGAGCGTTGCCACTGGACATTCTGATCATCAAGACCATCAGGGTTGGTTTACCAACTGCAGAAATGTTGACATTTCGTATTGAAGCAACCTGAATGCAGCTCACATTCTTCTGTTAGTTTGTTTTTATTTACTGCCCAAGGTTGTACATGTACAATAATGGCCAAACAACACCAAGGATCTTCAACACTGGAGGAGATGATGCAGTTTTGGAGCCAACTATGAGAAAAGTCTGACAAATTCGACAGTAATTAGAAGGGTACTCTGGAGAGTACAGACCTTTGCCAAGGCCAAATTCCTTATTTCGCAATGTTAACAAAGGTGAAAAATAATTTTTGTATCTGCCCCGTGACTTGGATCTGCTCCAAAATGTAATGGGTTCTTCTTGGCCCATGCTACACCCTTACACCATGTTACATGGAAATCAGCTAGTGGTTTTTCTGTATCGTGCTGACAAGCAGACAAACAAACAAACAAACAAACAAACAAACCAAACCAAACCAAAAACGCAACCTCCCTGGCAGAGTTATTAGAATCCCACTCTCTAGGGCTCATACGTGTACAAAAATCCATGTCTTCCTGGATTACAAATCATGTTAAAATGCTGCTCTGGTTCTTGGGAAGTAATTGGTAAACTCCCACATCAAATTTTAAACAACTGTTGCAGAGGAGCTAAAGTGGAATATCATGGTGTCAGTTTGGGCACGTAATCTCTGTCAGCAGCCTGGCAGAGGAGCTCTATACAGTCTGAGACCATGGCTCATCAACAGAGACAGCAGAACAGAGCCTTACAACAGGGCCAAATCCCAAGGCCCCGGAAGACTACTGGCTGTGGCTGTTATCAGCTGCCAATCACAAAGTCCAGTCTGTCATTGAGTGAGCTGAAAGTAGATGTTGGAGTCAACAGTTGGATTTTCACTTTATTTAGAATTAGTTTTACCTTTTAAAGATCCAGTTACAAAATGTATGTATTACAGTTCTGAGGGTGCAAATGTGACAGATCATTTAAAACATAAACCAAAACAACAGTGAGATGTGTGCAAGCTCAACTACAACTGACAGACACTATGGGATATCGATAACGTCCAACACAAGTTTCACTCAAAGTTACTTTTACTCATGTCAAACCATGTTACTAAACTTGCTTACTTCATAGGCGTAAAGAATCTGCAATTTCATTACATTACAGCAGCATCATAGAACTCATTTGCATTGCTACTGTATGTTTACTCAAATCATGGATACGTTACATTTGTATGTTATTATGAAGTGCATATGTCGAAACTTCACGTTCCAACAATACTGTGGTTAACATGTGATTAGACAAAAAACACTTATTTATGGTGAAGACTGAGTCATGTTTTGGCTTAAAAAAAAAACATTTAGTTTTTGTGGCTTGAGAAACTGTTGATGTTTTGGTAACGAACAACCACTTTCATGGCACTCAGTCTGCAGGAAACGGAGCGACGTCTAGCTAAAAAAACAACTGTTTTTCATGCCACTGACTGAGTAGGAAATGCAGCGATGTCTGCATAAAAAACAGCTGTTTTTACTGGCACTAACCGCCAGGAAACACAGTGATGTCTCAGAAAAAAAACCCAAAAAAAAAACAATAGTCTTTGTGGCCCCCATTGGAAAAAACAGCAACATTTGGTGGCTAAAGCTGCTAGAAATACAGCGATGGGTTGCTTAAAATACTCCAAAAAGTGGCACTACAGCATGTACATATTTAAAGATATGCTCTGGCAGACTTGTTCTATTGTAGGTCATAAAGGGTTAAAAACAACTAGTTTTGTTTTTCTTAAGTGCTATATTGTGGGCAACTGGACTTGCTTGAGTTTCTTGAAGATGTTTTCGCCTCTTATCCAAGAGCCTTTTTCAGAACTGACAAACAGCAGAACTGGTTGTTGGTGAAGATTCTCATTTATCCAGGTCATGGTAATCTTAAGCGGTATATCGTAGGTAATTGGACTTGCCTGCATTTCTTGAAGATGTTTTTCACAAGAGAGTTTTTTAAAGTAAAAAATAATAATTATCAATGTGCACATAAGAATGAAAAATGTGCTACGTCTTTGGCAATTAGACCCCATAGAGATGGTATGCTTTAAGGAGGGTGATGAATCCATGGTCGAATATGGAACCTCAAGACGCTGGTGGTGGTAGAGGTAATGAAGATGCAATGAGAAGAAGATGGAGAAGTGCTGATGATCTGGATGAGTAGAGGAATGAGCCTTTGTTGAGCTTGTCCTGGAATCTGGATATGATGGCTGGAGGTGAACGGGATGGAGGAGGGCGCAACAGTTCTGCCTAAAATGATGGCTGACAGCAGCAGAAGAGAGAGCAGATTTAAACATTTTGCAGTAGCTTCCTGATTGGTTGATAGAGATCATGGCAAAGTTTGATTGGATGACTAGAAGAGTGAACACTCATAAGCTGTTGATTAGAGGAAGCAGTGGGAGTGAGATGGGGAGAATTGTGAATGTATGAGCACAAAGAAACTCTTCCTGATTGAACTTAAACTGAGCTTCATTTGTTCAATTTGTTGGTTTGCCTCACTCAACCAGTGGATGTAACATCAGTGCTCCAGTGAGACTGATACAACTAATAAGGAGAGTTTCATGTTCTATTGACGACACAGTAAGGGGGAGAATGCATCCAGAACTCCTGAGAGTTTTTGTTGTTGTTGCTTGTTTTGCATGTGGATACAACTGCTTTCTATGCATGTGCTGTGCATGAAAGCAGAAATTTAAGCACTAAGGTGACAAATACAAAATTATAGTGTAATTGTATTGGTCTTTATGGACTCAAAGTTTGCAGCATGTTGTATTTCTAACCACATACTATTTAGACTTTTTTCATTTCTTCTATTTCTTGGCATATCCAGATTGTATCCAGATTGATTTTGGAGAGTACAGTAAAAAGTTCCAACACAGTCTCACAGAAATATCTGACACGGCCTCTTAACAACATATTACATGGAGGTGGACAATATGTTAACATTACATGCTGGCAACACAAAAACAATGCCAATGTAAAGTCTATTATAAACCTTTGCAGATTCATCCGAAACAGTTGCAGTTCGGTTAGGTTTAGGAAAAGAAAAAAAACACTTGGTTAAGTTTAGGAAAAGATTGTGGTTTTCATTCAAATAAACCACGTAAGACGAGTGATGTCAACTTATGTACTTCGTCCACATAGTTACATGAATTCTGCAGTCACATAACTGTGATGACTTTAGGTTTAACAAGGGACACAATCAGTGGTCTCCTGGTTAAAAGCCTATGTTGGTTTGACCCATTGATCACCCCTCCCACTGGCCCTACTGGCTCTTTAATTCATGATTTCACCATCACAAAAGATCGTCATTAGATTTGCATCGGTACTGTTTTTGTGCTGCCTATACAACATTTTAACACATTTTGAACCCATCCACAATGCAACACGCTAAAAGTTTGTGTCCATTTTATGTATTTCTATGAGAGCGAGCTAAAGAAAAAAAAAAAAAGACATATCAATTATGATATTTGCAAATTGGATCCAAATCTTTGGAGTTTGAATCACAACTCCAACTGGATTTCTACAGATGCTTCTCAGTCCAGACATCTGGACACTTAAATGGGGTTTCAAAGTGTCTTCTGCATCATTTGCAACGTGACACACAATGACAACACTAAATCCAGAGTGATGGAAGTGCTGAGCAGAGTCCATGCTGCTACTTGCAGACGACTTTATGAAGTTCCAGGACAGATGCTGAAAAAATTGTCTGCTGGCAGTTTGCAAGGTGAAATGATGGACCTCCATTTCTTTTGTGTTGAAAAGCTGCATCGCCAGCATACTTTTGTAGTTACTGATGACGGTGTCGTTACCACAGATAGGTTGCCGATGTCTGGACACACAAATCTGATGTGATCATTGGAAATAACAGTGCGGGCAGTCTGTCATGAAGATCTGATTTGAGAAACATATCTGATCTGCCACATACTTAAGTGACATCACAATAGATGTTTACTTTTGATTGGTAATGTAAAACACCTGTTATGACATGCCAGGGTTAATTTATTGTGGCAGCTGCCTGTTGCTGATCAGCTCTTTTGTTGAAAAGCAGATTAGGGAGCATTCATATTACCTGCAACAAACCAACATAACATCCTCATGGTAGAAACATGAAGAATGACTCAACCCTTACGTAACAACAGAAACACTGGATAAAGAATATCAGCGAAGCATTTCTTTTTCACTTCACTTCTGTGAAAATCAAAATTTGGCCGCTGTTGCACAGCTTTCTGTGCAAGACTTGGGGGTGGGGGTAAATTTAGAAATGAATAATCTGATGTTTCTTTGTGGGTTTACAGTCCAGAGTGTTTCTTGTTTGCAACAACAAAGGAGACTCTGCGCTACTGATGCTTTCTCAAAGCTGTATTTAGAAAAAAGTCTTTGTGTTTAGAACAAGTCGCTTTAGAAAAAAAAGACAGTTTGTGAGAGGCAAAGACAATGACATTGTTTTTGATGTTCTTCTGACTTGTCTTGACTTGTATTGTAATTGTTCCTTTTTATATATTCAATATCTCTTCTATACATAGTTCTATCTTTATTTTTACCCATCAGGAAAAAAATGCACATTGGCAAAAATTGGCACATTTTGCATAAGGGCCCTTTGTGGGAGGTGCACAGCTGCTGCCCCAAAACTAAATGGTGCAACCTAATGGGGCCTAAATGGGGCCTCTTTAGCCACCATATGATAACTGGATACAATTAAGAGAACCAGCTAGTTACCTGTAACTGTCATACGTTAGGTGTAACTGCCAGAGCCTCGATGGGTTTCTTTTCCTGGGCTTCCCCAGAGTTTTGATATAACTTTTTCTCCAGTGCAACGTATCTCAACAACTATTCCGCAATTTAGCGCAATTTAGTCTGTCCACAGTGCCCTTATGATAAATTTTAGGCACCTTTTGAGAAATATCACAAAAATGACATGAATTGCCAGTTTTTATACACACTTAGGTCTCTCTCAGGATAAATTGTGATCAATAAATAATTTCTCCTCCAGCGCCACCTACAGGTCAGAGTTTTCAGATTTCTGGTAAACTGTCACACCATGGTTCCTATACAATGAATAACCTAACCCTAACCCAACTTCCTCACTACAATTATCATCTATTATCATCAATAGTGGTAACTTATTAATGGCATTGTATATACAGTGCCATGCAAAAGTTTGGTCCCCCCTGGTCAAAATTTTGTTTACTGTAAGTAGTTAATTAAGTAGAGGATGAACTCATATCCAAAAGGCAAAAAGTTAAAGACGAAATATTTCTTCAACATTTTAGGCAAGATTACTCTTTTTAATTGTAATCTTTTACAGTTCAAAATAACAAATGAGGAAAAAGGTCTTTCAATTTTTGTTTGGGGGATTTTCACCTATTCTTCATTGCAAATGACTTTTAGCTCTATGAGATGCTTGGGCCGTTATGCATGTACTGCTCTTTTGAGGTCTATTCACATATTTTTAATAATGTATATTTTAATGATGTTTAGGTTGGGGGACTGTGAGGGCCATGGCAAAACCTTCAGCTTGCACATCTTAAGGTAGTCCACTGTAGATTTCGAGGTCTGTTTAGGATTATTGTTCTGTTGTAGAACCATCCTCTCTTCATCTTCAGCTTTTCGATAGATGGTGTGATGTTTGCCCTCAGAATTTGCTGGACTTTAACTGAATCCATTCTTCCCTCTACCTGTGAAATGTTCCAAAAAATGTATCAAATGTATCAAAAAAAGTGCCTGGAGAGGATCCCCTGTACCCCCTGATTGAGATCCGGGCTAAGCCCTGAATGTTTTCAAGTCCGAGAAATGCCCCTGTGTACACCTGACCTGTGCAGGACACTGCTACTGGATTTACCTCTTGGCTAAGATGAGTGAGGAGCGCAAACACTGAAAAGTTAAAAACAGGGATTTATACTGATAAACGTCATTAACATTTGTTTATCAACTGGCCCCTGATCTCCTGTCATCTCACAAATGTGGCCCCCTGGCAAAGCAAGCTGAGTATCCCTGCTGCAGACTCTTTTTCTTGTTATTACAAAACTGGTGGTAGAATTTCAAGGCTGATGTTTCGCCCACAAAAGGTTTTCACTTTGGTCATAATATGATGATGATGATTTGTCATTGTAGTGTTTCACTCAGAAACTACTGCTCATTAATTTCTCCTCCATTTTTAATTGCAGGACAGGGAATAGCCTTCAGCCGCTGGCTGTGCTTTGTGCAGCACACCCCATACATCACCAAAGGACTGGCGTGTCATACCACATAGATAAAGGGCACATGTGCAAAAGCTTTTTCTTTTTTTTCTAATTAAAATGTGATACAACTTAACTCTCACTGTTAGTGCCAATACAATTTTTAGATCATGTGGGGTGGAAGCTATTGAAGTTAAAGATTTGCATGATTACCATTTGCAACTCATGACAAATGCTGAACAATTCATGATTGCAACTACCAATATGATTTGACTGTACAGTTATCTGGGACCAGTTGCACAAAACACCTTAAGTTTTCTCCTCATGTATGAAACTTAAGGCTTAATTTGTTCTTAGCTGAGGGACAGAGTTGTACAGAATCCCTAAAAGGTTTTTCTTAGTTAAAGTAAAAATGTTAACTCATGTACTGTGTTGAAAGAGTAGTAAACATTTCCACAGAGCTTGTTTTGTTTGGACTCATGCTTGTGATGCCTGTCATCACCTCACAAAGTTGACTTATAGTTAGATAATGAAAAAAATGGCAGAAGAGAAGAAGACAAGGAAACCATATTGGTCAGAGGAGGAAGAGATTGTACTTCTGGAGGAATACAGTCATAGAAAGCACATCCATGCAAAGTAGATTTGGTCCCTAAATACCAGAAAACAATAACAGGATGAAATTGCGATGAAAATGAATTCAGTCGAATTAAAATCAAAAGCACATCCATTGACATCTCCTGGTTTTAGAACACTCTTCTCAGAGTGTGTCAGTTTTTTTTCTTTTCATTCTGACTTATCACCATAAACTCAGTCATGTTGTAGTTAAAATAGAGTCAGAGTCCTTTTTTATTTTTTCATTTTACTTTGCTTTGGTTGCTAAGGTCCTTTGTGCAAGTCTTTGGATTCATTCCAGCAAATATTGAAATAATAAAGGGTCTCAGTGAAAAATGTACAGTGTCACATTTTTAGTGTAAATTGTCACATGACCAGGGCTGTTTACTTCCTGGTTGCACCAGGACACAAGGATGGCTGCACTAAAGCTCCCACACACAAGTTTAGTAGAGTATGTTAACATAAAGATAGAAGAGACAATTTTGGTATGCATTATCTTTAAGGTGTCTAATACTGATCTGTGTGTTTGCAATTTTTCAACGTTGTTCAGTGGGGTCACAGAATTAGTGAACATGTTGACAGCAACAGTAGTAACAGGTGGGACGACACATAACATCTAAATGAACATAGTTCTAACCTTCTACTCTTCTTTTTCTTAGGTTCACTTTGAGTGACGTTTTGGATATGTGGGATCTAGGTGACGGCCCAGACAAGGCATACAAGCTTACAGTTGTCCCTGAAAATAAAAAAGGTGCTGTCGTCAGTGTTTGTGATAGCAGTGGGTTAGATAGACTATGCGGGGGAGACAGGCCATTTGTCAGCAAGGCTTTTGAATACATATGCTGAACTTAAGCAAACAGATCATGACAGGAACAGCTTTATCAGTGACTATGACCTCCCCCTCCAGCCTATTCTCATTCTCATCCAAAGTCATCAGCTACCACCGTTTTGTCAATGATTACGGTGTCAGACACTTGACACCAAAAGCCACCTTTCACAGTAGTATGTAATGTAGCTGGACATGACCTTTGGTGTTGTTATGATATACTGCTGCTTGGCCAGACACCACCTATCGAGGCAGTATGATACGCTGCTGGTCAGGTTGAAATTCTGCAGGTAACAACGTAATATAAGGAGCAGGAAAGTCCGTATAGGGTGGGCAGGAGGAGTGGTGGATGGGTCCAACAAACCCTGGACTTTCACCTGGGAGCCCAGTGGTAGGGTTGTCAGTGACAGACGATTTGGATATCCATTTGTAGTTTTATGTCTGGTAAAAATTTGGGATTAAATGGGTTAAGTATAAGACCAAGACAAGGAGAAAACCATAAGTGAACATTTTAAAGAAACCTTAAGAGTGTGCAACCTTTTTATGTTGAGGAAAATTTAACAAAGTAAGGAAAATCCTTTTGTGCAACCTCTCAACCCCTGCTTCCATCAGGTATTCGTAGAGAGATTTACTTGTGTGGGGGTAAATTAGTTAGTTATCTTACCTTAGTGTATGAAGTCCAACCTTCCCCGAAACACCTCTAAAACAAAGAAAATGTACATTTACTTTCGGATGCTAAATGCCTTAACCCTACTTTAAATAATAGGGAGCCAATGCAGTCTGTTACAGATTACAAGTACCTTGGCGTTGTGCTCGTCGAAACAGTAAGCTTAAATGGGCCCTGTGGACTGACCCCATAAGCACCAAGACACAACAAAGAATGTACTTTCCAAGGAAATGCCTATCTTTTAATGCCCACAACAAAAGCTTCAAATGTTTTACTGTTCTTTTAATTGAAAGTGTTTTATCCCTCTTCATCTGCTGGTTTGGCAGTGCTACTGAGGCACAGAAAAGACTGTCAGGAAAACTGTCAACGGCCAGTAAACTGTCAGGGATTACTTATCCAAGTATGGAAAGCATCTACAGAGAGAACTATGCAAAAGGCACACATGGCCAGAGGCACCCCCTTGCCTCCTCATTTAAATTGTCGCCATCTGGGCTGCGATATTGCCCCCCTCTATTCACTAAAAATAGATCCCACTTTTCATTTGTTCCACAAGCCATTTTTAAGCAGGTAATGCACTGAGCACTGTGGCCACTCCTTCCTGGTCACAGATGATGTCAAGCGGGTTTGTTGTGTCCCCCTCCTCCTGGTATGTGTATGAGTACATGTGCAAGTGTCTTAGTATGTTTTGATGGATTTTGTATGTTAATTGGTGACCTTTATGTATTCAGTATGTCTGTCTTTATGATGTGATGGAATGTTCCGGAGGCCTCAGCAACAGATATGCAGCACTTCCATTTTTGCCAGATGCCGGAGCACAACACAGCAATTCAGCACAGAGCAGATCGTGCAGGGCAGGAAGTCATGCACAGAAATAGAATAAAACATCTGGTTAATTTTAAAAATAAAATACACAGTGTTCATGGCGGATCATATTTTCCTGCACTACACCTTGAAAATGGGCGGAGGCAGGCCTGAAGTCAACAGGTCAGGGGTTTTCAGATGTCATTTCACCCCGTTGGCACCATGGACGAGGAGATGTTAATCATGGAGGTGCACCGAGATGTCTTCCTACCACTCCTCTGGGTTTGTGGTTCTGTTTATAGAAACCACATCTTGTTATATCGCGATTATGCGTGAATTCGCGAGATCTCATGGGTCCTCATGACTCTCACTGTCTGGCGGAGCTGCACCGCTTTGCACAGCAAACGCAGCTGGTGGGTGTTGACGGACGGCGGAGCACGCAGCAGATAACCAGTGCAGATGTTCTGCAATGGACACGCATCCGGTGGAATTCCGGAGTGAAAATCTTCATCTGCATGAGAGCTTTGAGAACGTGTTGTACCTACTTGTCATATTTTGCCAGAGGTTAACCTCCGACACCGAGATCTTACACAGAGAGAAAAACAGCTGGACTTTGTCATTAAACCTGTAAATAACCACTGGGCAATGTTAGCCTTGTGATGCTAACAGTTAACCCTGTCACTGAGCTGCGGTCCCATAGCAGTAGTCTTATGATAAACAGAGAAGGGGGGATGCTGAGTGACTCTGAAATGAAATGATTTTAGCTATTGTTATTATTATTGACTCAAATTTGAGTCAAGTTGCAGTGATTGGAAAAGAAATGCAAGGTCGAGCAGAATTCATGGGAACTGACTGAATTTGCGTTGAATTGTTGTGATTGCAACATTGTGAAATCCTAATGGGACTGTCAAAGGCAGTGTGCCTGCATATCACAACAGGGTGTTCAATGCACCATCATTTCTGTTTGAATAAACATGTTGATATGCTTTGTTGGGGCTGAATGCAGCCCAGGATGAGAATGGGTCATTTGTGTGCATGTGTTCATGAGAGCACCATCCACGACCAGGAGGTAGTCATCACAAATCAAAGCAAAAAAGACATAAAAGAAAAAAAATCTAACATGAAGATGACCTACAAGAGCAAATGTATGACTCAACTGCATCCAAAATTTTGTAGATAAAAACATATTATAGAACCGGAGGACAGATGTCTCTACTTATCACAATCATACCTGCAGTCTCTCGCTCTTCCCCCTGCTCAGCCTGAGACTCTCTGTCTTAAGGCTGAATTTTCCATTAAATGCTCTCATTGTGTTTCAGTTTGATTTTCACCACCAGTTTCCTCCATTCATTTATAAGATTGCTTATGTTGCCCAATTGCTGTAGCATTTTCTGTAAAGAGACACATTGCAATTCTATTTATGATTTGGGTGATTGGACCATTTTGGACCGAGGCTACTGTGGTCAGATCATCTAAATTTAGCTTTTTTTCTGTTTATTTGTCCATTCACTTTTTACTGTCTGTTTCCACTTCACTTCACCCTTACAATGGCCATTTGTCTATCAGTTGTCCCCATGTTATGTTCACTTTGTTGAACAAAGAATCCAAGACCGGAGATGAATTAGAATAAAAGAGACAGTGTTTGACAACAGCAAAACTATATCCAAAGATCTGTTGACAAACTCTCACACAACTCATGTAGAATAATCCAAGTCTCATTAATCCAGTTTTATGCTGAGTATTTCCCAAATACATGCAGTACAATACAAGTGCACCTTGGCAAGCATGTGCATTTGGACTTTGCTCATGCCCAGACACGCTACTCACCCGTGTGTAAGACTGTCTAGGCAGAAATGTTTTAAATAGTTAATAAGTTTTAGCAAAAAACAACAAAACAAAACACTTTTTAGACAGTACTGAGTGTACCACTGGACAAATGAGACTCAGATTGTTCTGCATGAGTTGGCTGAAAGTTTGTAAAAAGATGTTTAATATAGTTTTGCTGTTGCTGTAATTGACACACAAATGATGATTCTGTATTCATTTAACCTGCTTCTTCACTGACTGACTGACTCCTACCTTGTTGTGCTTTTAGCCATGGGCATGGTATAGGCATGGCAATGTTGGTCGGTCAATTACATTGGTCAACATTGAAATCAGAGGTTATTGATTGCCATGAAGTTTTGTACAGGCATTCATGATCCCCAGAGGATGAATCCTACTGAATTTGGTGATTCCCTGACTCCCCCCCTAGTGCCACCAGGACATTCACATTTGTGCTTTTGACTGAAATATCTCAAAGAATATCAGATAGATTGCCATAAAATTTAGTACACACTTAAGCCCCCCTCAGGAAGAATTCTTTTAGCTTCAGTAAGCCTTTGATTTTTATTTACTACTATCAGCAGGTCAAATTTCACTTTATCCAACACTCCAGCCTTTGGGTAATGATTGAAACCAACATGACAAACATAAACATTATATATGCTCATCTTTGGCACGTTGCATGCTGACTTCAGCACTAGCTTGAAGCACTGCTGTGCCACAGTACATTCTCACAGAGCTGCTGGCATGGCTTTAGATTTAAGTCTCATTGAGCTGCCTATTATTGAGCTCTCCTTAAACTGTCTTTAATTCTACCTGTCTTGTCTTGAGACATTCAGGTTCCACAGGGGAGTAGTGTATCTCTTTTGAAAAAGCTTGCGCTCATGAAGAGAGGAAGAAGTCTCAGCCCAAGAGTGAAAGGGTACCTTCAAGAAGGCAGAATGGCCTGGACTGATCATTAACCTGCATTGCTAGAGGCACTTGCTGAGCGACGGCTCCCTCTCCTTTGTCAGCATTATCGGCGCTGTCTCAGAGTTCACCAATAGGCTCAGAACTGTGTTTCAGGTGAAAGCTCTTGATTTCTGTTGGCCCGGTTGGTTCCATATCACAGAAGCAACAGCAAACAGGACCAGCGCTAGTTCTCTACAACTCAGTCGGCAGAAAAATGTTGGCATTGTATGTTTCTGCAAACCATGAATATGTTGCATTTTTAAGTTATTATGCAGGGGATAGGTTGGAACTTTACCTTTTGACAATGTTGTGGTTAACATTTAGGCACAAAAAACACATGGTTATGGTTAGGAAAATCATGTTTTGGCTTAAATGTCTGTTTTTGGGGCACAGTGAAAAGCAGTGATGTATCGTTAAAAAAAAACATTTTTTCGCCAATGTTTGGAGCCTCAAAAGCCACTGGAAACACACCAACAACTCACTAAAACGCAACCAGTTTTGTTGTTTGTTGGTCTCGAGCAGTGGTCTGCAGCTTGGCAGACTTCTCGCCTAACCATCCCCTTCACCTCCCAATGACAGTCAGCTCATATACTACATAATATAAGAAATGTTGATATGTTTAGAATGTGCAAATGTAATGTATTTGTGGTTTGCAAAAAGAATACAATGTCAACAGTTTATTCTGGCAACTGGGCTGGTCTCCAACTGTGCGCTGGAAGCTATGACAGAATAACACGCTGTCAACCGTTTTCATAAAGACTCATTCTTTGGTAGAAAGTTCCAATGCAAACAGTTCAAGATGAGATCTGAGGATTATCTCGAGTAACAGAGATGCTGTTTGTGGGTTTTTAATGCTGTGAGCACCCCCCGTGAAATACCATTTACCTCTGTGGTACTGGGAAAGAGAAATAAATCTCAGAGATGGGTATCGCAAAAACTGCAAAAACCTTTTTTACATGTTTGGATACAAAAAAAGAGAAATTCTTAGGCAATTAGATAATGTGGTGCCAGTGGCTCAAGAAAAATAGTGTCACCAGAATCAATAGGAATATTCTAGGGACTGTAAATATCCATACCAAATTTCATGGCAATCTGGCCAGTAGTTGTCAAGAGATCCTGTTCTTGGCCAAGTGACAGACCAACATCACCACAGATATGCTTCACTGCCAGCAGGGTCTCGAAGTAATACTTTAAACTTGTGGAAAAAGTGAAAATATGGCCCCCTTAAAGCTTCAGAGGTGTTAAGATCTTTTGTTAGATCAGAATAATGATCCTCCTTCAGAGAGAGTGCTGTGAGACAGATATTTGACTGGGAGGATCGTGATTCTTTCAGCGGGGAGAGATTTTTAACAATGTGTCTGTCTGTCGTAGCGCAGATGCTGGATCATTCCTGTCCTACTTCTCCTCTCTCACATCTGGATGACAAATCATCAATACTGCTATCAAGCTCTCATGCTGAGGCTGACAAATTGTTACTTTTATATGACAGAAGTCTCTTATTGGGGGTTGTCTGACAATGAAAGGCTCTTTTTCACTTTCACGGCAATTAATTTACAAGTGATATAAAAAGCTTCATAAACTTTGCAGCTGCTCATGTATAGTGCTATCTTTCACCCATTTAGGCAGATCCACAATCCCCCTTTTCTGCCTAACTCTTTTTAAATTAATAGGGCTGTTAATGTGTCCCATGATGACTGTCATGTGCAACTCTGCATGGAGTTAGATATTTTTTCCACTGACGTGGTATGTCTTCTATTGCAATATGACACCATGATGGCCTGCTCTGCATTGCAACAAACTGTACGCAAAGGCTGAATGTTGGACCATTTGCACATCGGGACATTTTAAAAGTCCAATTCTGACTGGCTGACTCAAATTATGGAGTAGCACCATAAGAGAAGGGATCTTCATTGTGTCAAGACACAATGAAGGGAGGGTATACTTAATAATAACACATCTGAACTGTTTGTTAAAAGGCTAAATAGGGAACATAATTACTGTGCTGAGTCACAGAAGGGGGATGATGCAGCTGTAGATGAAACCAGTTAATATGTCTAAAACAAAATGTGGACAAGTATTACGCCCATCTGGCTACATGTAGGCAACAGAGTTCATTACACACTATGATGAAGAAAGTTTTGTAACAAAGGACTTCTGACCATTTCAGGGGTGACATAGTCTCTATATACGGACGCTATACATTCAGTGACTGTAGAGTCTGTAGGTGAACCCGGAGATCTTGCTTCCGGAAGAAGAGCGGAAGAGCCCTGGTTTCCGGTTGTAGGCTGTTTGTATTCCGTGTGATACTGACCAATCACGTTTGAGCCGGCTGCAGTTGTTGCCAGGTTAAACGGTCCGTGCGGTGAACAAGCGAGGCGGAACATAATTGGTGTCATTGCAAACTCTGAATCCATCGCAATGGTTCTGCATATTTACTTATATATAAACGGAAGTCGGAAACGGAAATTCGCCTCCTCCACCCAAATCAAACTGGAATGCCAAAAAATCAGGGGTCTGCTGTGAACTGTGATGATACAACTGGAAGTGCTTTTTGCTTGCGAAAAACAGGCTCAAAAACTTATCGAAGTGGCTCAAAAACCAGACCTCGATGGTAAATGCAGAAGGCATTTTTGGAGGTGTTGCAGCCTCAACAAGAGGAAAAGGCCTTACTGTTGAATCACAAACACACAATGAGCAAAAATCAGAAGCAGCAGAAGAACCTCACAGACGTCTATCACTATCACTATCACTGACATGTCCCCAATATTCAACCTGCCACCACCGCAGGAAGAGCCAGAGCCAGGGTCCAGCGGAGAAGAAGAAATGCCACAGGAGAACAGCAGGAAGAGGAGATGGTAGTTACATAAAAAAAGAGATTAAAATGCTAAAGAAATGAGTATATGAGTAAGATGTGTGATTCATATTGTAAGTCATTCTGTAATAATCATTGAATCAGTTTCTATGAGTAGACATGTCTGTGATTTATATAATGATTGTGTTATGACAGCAAAATAAACAAGTTAAATCAAGTAAAGTTTGATTAAGAAGTAGAACTACTGATGATTTTATTAAAGCAATGTTCAAGAAAAAATATAATGATGATTTTAATTTTACTAAGAGCAAATTTAACATGACCGTATGATTTGTATTAGTTTAATGAGTGAATAGAGAAATGAAGGAATTGGTGGAAAGTATTGAGAGTGCCAAATAAGCACAGGTGGGCATGTAAATTAGGCAGTACCTGAATTGGAACAGATTGTTTGATAAACAGATGAGCAAAATCTTAGAAAAACATTAGTTCATTGCCAAGGTTGCTTACAGGTATGACCTAAAGTACTGAATTTTGGAGAAAGGAAACAATGTTTTTGTCATGTAGCACTTGTTTGTGGTAACAAAGGTAATCACGCCATCTGCAGCTACTGTATGCATCGTGTTAGCCTCATGCTTACCTATGATCTAATGTAGCATATTCATGTAGGGACAGTAAAGGAGGAGTTTTGATAAAGGATGTCCATGTAGGGATGGAGGAAAAGGTATAAGAACTCAAGATTTTAGAGAGATAGGGCTACTGTGAGTTGTTGTTGTTGCCAATTTTAGAGACTTTTGGGCTTTTTGCATTTGTATTCCCAGCCTTGCTCTTCAGAATCCAAGGAGGTTGTGGGTAAAAGAAATCAATTTTGTTTTGATTGCATGTATTACATCTAATTGACATTACTGCTTTACTGTTGTAAGCTTCTGCATAATTACAATAAAGTAACTAACCTGTAGTTAAAGTCAGAGTGTTCTGTGTACATTATAATTTGTTTAAGGGTTTTAAATAAACACGTAGCCTCTCTTCAGTGAAATTACAGATTGTGTGCAGCCAAGTCAGGTCCACAGACTAAGGCTTATATGGGTTGGTCTAGACTTTAAAATGTACATTTCCATAGCAGCAAAAGTATATATGCTGCCTTTATAATTTCAAGCAACTAAAACAGCATTTACTATTTAGTTGGGTGTTGTCATTCACTTAAGTGTTCTCATCTAGTATCTTTTTGTTCAGGCCACTGAGGGTGTGAGTGAGTAGGTAGTGGGGAAGGCTTTAGGAAGAAGCCAGTTAATAGCTGGATGAATCACCTTCACACAAGTCTACTCTGATTAGAAACTTGCACCTGTAGGTGAACAGGCAGGCTAATCTTGTCCACTTTAATGTGAAGACTGGTCTGGACTCTTGTACTCTTTGTGCAGGAGTGCCTGGGTAACAAAGCACACCGGAAAAACTGAATATCTGACTCCTTAGAGGGTCTTTTAGTACATTCAAATGCTGAACAAGACTATTTTAGGTGAAACAAATGTTACAATTAACTTTCATGAACTTAAAACACACTGAAATAGTGACAGCTATGGCTACATCTATACTCTGTGAATTTGTCTAGTTGTCATGAATGGAAAATTACCTATAGAGATCAACACCGTTTTAATTACCAGGCTGTAAACATGTTTACTTCTGCTGTAAAGTTGGGCATTGTAACATGGGTGTCTATGGGGATTGACTCACTCTTGAAGCCAGCCTCAAGTGGACATTTTTTTAGGTTCTTCTGTGTTGCCTTAATTATTTAGCGTCAGAGGTTGCTGCTTGTGCTTTAGCTCCCTGTTAAAATCAAGGGGTCTTTCTTTTGGGACGTTACAGGGAAATCTTTAAAGTTTGCTGTTTCTTGTGGACATCTTTAAAATTTCTCCTAAGGATGGCGGTGGGAGAAACATAATATTGAGATTCATCCTCTGGGGACTATTGATTCAAATTCCATGGAAATCTGGTGAACACATTTTATGTGATGTCACTATTTCAGCATCCACAAATCACTGCCTGTCTGGCTCAATGAATTGCTGAGTTAGTCAGTAACCATTCATAGCAGCCAGCTGTTGGTTGTTTTGCTCATTCCATGGTGTCGGGAGGGGTGGTGCAGCAGTATACATGTGAGGAAATCCTCTACTTCATATAACAGTTGTCCTGACCAACTGTGATGGTCAAGTTTTAAATTTTTTACCTAATGGCGGTGCTAGATGAATGGTCAAAAGTTCACCAAAATCATTACTGATCATCCTCCTGGGATCATGAATATCCCACTGTGATCAGTGGTGATGTAAATATTCTGGGGGGCGGGAGGCATAAGAAACACATGGAAACACAGAACATTTTTAGCATCAAACACTTAATTTGCTGCATTCTGGTGAATTCCTATGCATCAATTTGTACCTTTCCGACATCAGTTTATGGTGCAAATGTCTTTAAAGTTGTCAAAACAAAAGTCCTCTGGTATTTCAGGTTTTTATTCGAGAGGACAAATGCACATGTACTGAGGGGATGTGTCCCTTGTACCCTCACTCCCACAAAATCTACACTCTGGCAAGTATGTATTCTATACAATATGCTTTTGAATGATGGCAGGCCTTTACACATCTTTCATCTATTCAATCCAACTACCAGGAGTCCAAAGCAAAACATTACTAGGTCAGTATGCCCTTAGGTCAGACCATTGTTTAATCTACCATTCAGTCTGAGCTTGATTTTGGTGATGCTGTATGCATGCATACCTCTCTCTCCCCATTAAAGCCTCTTTACTCTGTGTATCACAGTGCACTGCACTTTGTCACAGGTCACAAGTCCTCACTCTCCATTGTGTCTGAAAACGTCGGGCGGTTCTCTTTAGTCGACAGAATAGAGTTGCACTGTTGAGTATTTATAAGGTCCTGCTGCAAAAAAACTGAAAGCTATCTCTGCTCTCTGATCAGATCTAAATTCAGCAGATATAGTATCAGGCTGTGGGGCATTCACACCTCATCTGTGGTCTCAAGCCTACCATATATTCCAACTGAACTTGAGAAATGGTTTTAAATACTATGCTTCTCGGAAATGATTTCTTTGGAAGATTTTAGAATTGCTGTTTTGAAGCTGTAATTGTTGTAGCTCAACCAGTATTTTGTGTATTCACGTTTGTTTGTTTTTTGGTTTTTTTGTTGAATTTCGACATAATTTGTCCATGTTTTGAGTAGACCTAAATAAAATATTTTCTTGTGCACAAGTGCCTTAAAAGTCTCTTTATTTCTCTCTTTATCTTATTTATTTTCATTAAAATAATAATGAAATTCGTTTGGAAAAATATTTCACTTCGAAGCTGTCAAAATAATTCCTATCTGCCCTAAACGCAACATAAAGTTTGCCTTCCGCCAACGCTGGTATTTGTAGTTTCTATAATACTGACACAGCGGTGTTTTCCTGTTTACCGCGTGTACACAAAACTACACTTCCCACAATGCAAGCGCACAAGTCTCCCGTCACAGAAGGTGAGTGTGTAAAGCGTGTGTTTGTTGTTTGAACCATGGTTTGAACGTGCTGTTAGAAATAGCAGCTCCTGTCAGTGTGTAATGTAGTAATAGAAGACAAGCCTCAGTCGCTCTGTTTCTCATTTAACCGTAAGAGTCGAGTAGCAGAGCTAGCAAGCTGTGCTGCACGTGAGAATGTGCAGTAAGCCGACACATCCGCAAACATGTCAGTCCCTTTAAACTGGCCGAGCTGTGCAGCGTAACTGGATGTGATGCTGCATGGTGAGCAGCTTTCACTGGCGACCAGTGTCTGAGCACTCAGAGACTCCTCGCGTCCAGCAAAGCTTCAGATCCATCCGCTCTGAAGAAGCAGCTCTGCTCCTGCAGTTTGTTAAAGGCTCACAGCCGCGTCCTCGCTGCTGCTCACAGAGGACATTGTAAAACGACAACGGAGGACAGTAACGTTAGTCCGTTTGATTGGGCTGGATTTGAACACGCAGCCACATGTTAACGCCGATGCTCCATCTGTCTGACTGCAGCTTGTGTAACGTTATGTGCTACATTTCTAGTGATTCACAAACATTTGACCACGACTGTTCATTCGTGATAAGGGTGTATTTACTGTAAGCGAAACAGCGACACGCTTCTACAGATGTGTTCGGTGGGACACGAGAGGAGTGTGTCTCTCACCGCTGCTGAGCGACTCCCAAACTCAACGAGTCCGGTGCTGGCTCCCTCAGATGTGGTGTTATCATGTGTGTGGGGCAACAGGAACAAACTGGATTCTGGCTCCACTTTACATTCAGCTGTGAATATAAACAACTATGAATTTTCAATCGTGTGAGAGTGATGTTTAATAACTGGCTACATTCCGTATTACAAACTGAAATAGAGATGGATTTCATGACACTTTGGAGGAAATGACTGACATTTAGCCCGTTCTGAGTCTGCATTTGCCACACACTGTGTACAAGTCTCAGAGAAGATACTTTATAGACTAGCCTATATTTTAGTATTGCTCTACTTGTTCTGTCTTTGAACGATATGATTAAATAGATTTATGGCGCTTGATATGATACAAAACAGAGCGTTCAGACTATATGTCATGGCTGCCCAGTTCTGTTACATGGAAATATTATATATGCCTTGTCATTTAGCCTAATACACACCTCCCCAGCCTGATGTATTTGTTGTCTCTGGAAACTCTGTGATCATTTAGGTCTGCACTGATAATAAGCATCATGGTTGTACATAACTGTGTAAAAGTGGAACCAGAAGTGGAGTTAATAAGTCTTGCATTTGAGGTTGATTTTATTTTAATACTCTGCATTGGCTCAAAGACCCTCAACCTAATTCTTTAACAGAATCAAGGGCGTAACTTAAGGGGGGGACACGGGGGACATACCCCCTGCACATTTTTTAGAAGGCAGTATTGGATCCCTGCACTTTTACAGTCTTAAAACTAAGGTTATATATATATATATATATATATATGTATATATATTAAATAGATAAATAAACAGGAGAAACTGCAGATCCTAGGACTTCTTTTAAATCTTTTAAAGTGGTAAGAGTATCTATTACAGTGGAGGCTAGACTGTGTAGTTTAAACATTGTTGAGGGAGATACATTTTAAAATGTTGGCCTCAGTTGGGTTGAAAAGAATTAACATTGTATTTATGTGACAGGTCACTTTTCTCCGCTAATGCAGCCCCACACTACCATGGCTTCATACATGACAGGTGACAGTCAGGTGGATCACAAAGGGTTTTATTCCTCCATATCAAGATCCTCTCGCCTCATATCAAGATCCTCTCGCCTCTGCAACACAGCAGACAACAGCAGTGGCATGGGTTACGGCAGTCGGTCTTGGGACAATATGGATCATATCAAGATCCTCTCGCCTCTGTGCACAGCACAGTAAACAAAAAAAAGAAAATAACCAATTCTGGTTATATAAAACAAATAAAAATATTACAGTGATCGCATAGTGTATATTGGTCTATAAAACATGCAAAACCCCCACATAATCCATTATATGGCTTTAAACTGAAGAACACATTCTCAACATTTACCACGAGGAAAAGACAAAAATAATTCAGATGTGGCATTCACACTAAATCCAAAGCTCGAAACATTTAACTGGATGTATAAAGAAAAAAACAGTGCACATTGGCATACTTTTCCCATAAATCATCATGAAAATAATATAAAAATGTACAGTGCATTACCTGCAACACAGCAGACAACAGCAGTGGCATGGGTTACAGCAGTCGGTCTCGGGACAATATGGATCTGAACACGTGAAATCAAAGTAACATTCATGCTAGGTTAGCTTCACTAACAACGTCTCCAAACAACATGTTATGAGCTACAAATAGTATTGCTCAACCCAGCTGGCATAAAACACAACGAAAATTATACACAGTAAGATAAAACGTATGAAACACCGCGGAAAATCAATAATTGTCTCGGACTGTGCGAGAGCCCGTCTTACCATGTCAAGATCCTCTCGCCTCTGTGTCGTTCCCACGCCCCCCGCTACGCCAGTAGGTGGCGGTGTTGCGACTGTTTTGCCATAATTTAATATGGACACATCTACTCCGTTACATTTATATACTCTATCTGTATTGTCACGATAAGTCCCATCACCTTCTTCAGGGTGATTTTATTCAGCATTTTATCGCCTGTGGGGTGAATATATTGATCAGTTTCATCACTTTTGTTGTTTGAAATATTTCTGTTACAACTGTCATATCAAAATTATGAAAAAACCTGGTCGTGTTTTGTTCTGTCTCGGGCGGGACTATCTGAAAAACCAAAGCTCCTTTGAGGATTTGTGCCTGTGTCCCCCAACCTTTGAAATCAAAATTCCGCCCCTGACCAAAACCCAGTGTGAAGTGGCCAGCTTCATAAATCCATCCACATAAAATGTATGTATCCTTAATTTTAGATCACTGTTATAATGAAATTATGTATTTACAAAGAGAACCAATATTCTACATACTCTGCGCTGTGAGAATTCCCTTTTATGAAATGTAGGAGCTGGAATAATGCATGTTCCAGCAGGAGGAAAATAAGCTGTACCGTCACTTTTTGGACCATAAACATGAATTGTGTGAGCAACTGAACGTGATCATTTCTAAGTTGGAGGCAATATGATTCGACCGTTGTGGTGATTCATGCTGCCTGCCTTACTGGCAGTGTGCAAGGACTCGATGCCTCACTTGATGGATAGTATGGCCGTTTCATTTGAAGTTGGATTATGCGTTGTTGGTGGTGGTATGCAGAAGTCTGTTTTGGGTTTTCTCCTTTTTGCCAGTTAAATAGTTTGTTTTACACAGTTATAAAGCATTTATTTAAAAGAGAGATGGAAGCCCATGAGTGGCTGCAGAGTGCCTTTACACCTCCATGTTGTGGATTTTACAATGAGCAACTGTTTTCACATCAGTGGTAGCCAGCATATCACAGAGGAGCCTTTACTCGTAGTGAAATCACTTTTGCCTGTTTTCTTGTGTTGAGGCCTATGGTAGGTGAGTTGACAGGAACATGCTGATATTTTGGGAAATTCCCTTATGTGCTGGGTGATGGGCAGACTGATTCATTTCACAGTATCGCTTCCTCTGAGTTTATATGTGTACACGTATCAAACCATTCACGTCTCTGTACTTTATGCAAAATATGGTGTCAGTTTCTTTATGATACTTCATTTTAGTACATGCACGTTGGACAGCTAGTGCTGCCCACCCCGGAAAAATTCTCTTTAACCCATCACCAGCCAAATGTATAACTTTTCATTAAAAGATAAAATATTCATTTTAAAGCACTGATTCAGCATCCTACATGTATGTAGGTAGGCCATCTAAGCTCAATATAATGTTACAGAAATGTAACTGACCATAATCTGTTGTCCTTTGAGGGGGTAGCAGACGTCCCAACTACTTCTGCAGCTTCGTGCTGAATTTATAAGGTGTTGGGATAATTTGGAAAAAATTAGCACCCAATCAAATTTCATGGCTCACCTGGTCCGTTTTGGGGTTGTTTAAACTCTGAGTAATAAAATACAACATATCTTCTGTATAGCATTCATGTTGTTTACACATTACAACTAAAAGCTTATGAACACACCAAAATTAGAAAGAATGACCATCTAAGGAGCATGTGAATGCACCACTGGCCTAGGCCGAGGGAGGTCTTGACTTGAGTCCAATTCAATCACTTCTCGTTAACTCACCGTAGCAGCCAGCATGAGAAGTACCCTACAGCGAGTGGGAAAGGACGGACATTGATGAGGACTCGGACATTTTACAGGCTGACCCAGTACATACTGGACACTGAACAGATTTGTTCAAAAAGATCTGTACACTAATATTTGCCCATAACTACTTTGCTGTATTCTATAGGTAACAGCACACTGGCAAGGAACAGTGTTTTGAAATATACGCCCTTATTATTTCTAATGTACAACCCCGCAGTGGCACTCCTGGACGCACGGTCCCGTGGCACTTCTTACCTCTGTCCTATTTCCAGCCTCACTGCGCCTGGATTTTATTTTTTTTTTCTGAAACTGCTCCCTGTTTGTCCGTCCTGGCTTCTGTAGCAGTTCTTTTCTGCTCCTGTAGCAGCTCCACTTCTTCTTTCCCCTTCTCACCTCTAGCTGTCGTTGTCCCCGAGGAGCCAGAAACTCTTTTATAATTTCCTTTGCTATCCCTCGAGTGTGTGTGAAGAACAGATGAGAAAAGACTAGTTCATGGGATCGAGAAATATCTGGAGCTTTACACCCACAGTCCCGTCATTATAAGGGCAATAGCAGCAAAGATGTTGCCTGGTGAGCCATAGCTCTGGAGATGGGCTCATCAGGTGAGAAAACAGGTTTAATGAATGGGTGTCCACACACGACTTTAAGCTAATGCATATGTGAAAGAAGTTTTTTCATCTTTTACCTCAGTTTAATTAGCAAAAACAAAAAAATACTCCGTTACTAGTACAAGGCCTGCAATCAAAATCTTACTTGAGTACATTAAATTTACAAAAGTATTAGTATCAAAATGTGCTTTAAGTACCAAAGTAAAAGTGGGCTACTCATTATACAGGACACATTTTGGAAAAAATATATATTATTAGGCTAGCTAAAATTCATTGATTCCTTAATGTGTTCATCACTTTGATTACTTTACTGCTGTGTTGTTTAATCTATTGCTATAGATAGTTTACAGTATGAACAACTTTATGATAAAAAAAAAAAAAAGTAGTGCTGCACGATTTGATAAAAATGTGTGATTGTGATTATGGTGGACAATATTGCGATTGCGATTACAGTATAATAAATAAATGGTATCATGAGTCTTCTTGCTTGATTCAGTGTTTCCCCTACATTATATTAGGGGGGCACTGACCTGACCTGACACAGTTATTGTTATGGACAGTGTAAATGACCATCAACAGACTGAGCACAGTCAAACATGCTGCTCACACAGCAGCGCAGTACAGCACTGTGTTGAGTTCAGGCGTTGTCATGTAAATGACAAAGTCCAGCACGCCATAACACAACACAGCAGCATGTCAAGTGGGCCGAAACCGAGCAAAATTGCTCAGTTTTTCATTTGTTATTATATAGTTTGTTATGGAGACATGATTTCCCCGTGACACTTACAAATATTTGTGCAACTGCGCTTGGATGTTGTTTTATGAGGCTCAGGTGTCTTTCAGTTGTCTCTTTGTCTTTAACGTTACTCGGTTTGGCTTTCTCTTGCATGCATTCGTCCAACTTTTCTCTGTTCTGTCTCAAGTGTTGATATAGATTGGTCATGTTGCCGCGGGACGTGGCAACTTTAACTTTTAAACTTTTACACAGCATGTCTCTCTGTTCAACGTATCCGTACCTGAAGCCCAAGTATCGCCATGTAATAGACACCAACTCAGCCTGTTCTTGGTCGTGCACATGCTCTTCTTCAGCGTCTATGTTGGTCACTGCTGCGCGCCGGGTGGTCACCTGACCATGCGTGCTGCACACATCCAGGATAGCTCGTGGGCGTAATGTCCCAGGATAGCTCGTGGGCGTAATGTCAACAAACTCTACACATTAATTGGCAGCACTAAAAAAAGTAGGCTAAAGATGGAAGAACTTTTCGTGAGAAACATTATGTCTGTTGACACATTGCAGCGCGACACGTCCTGCACGGTGGCGCTGGTGTGTTTTAGCTTAAGTCTTCTATGTTTTCAATGTACGAGTAAGATGAGTATAGTGTTAACAGTTAAATGATAGAGGAGATCTACTCCTCCCAAATGGCCCAGGTAGAAAAATCACTAGAGTCCTAACCCTAACCCTAGCCATTATGTTTTCAAGTTGTCAGTCTGTCTATCTGTCTGTCCGTCCCATTTTCTCAAATGTAATATCAACTGTATATAAGAACAACTAAAGGGATTTTTTTTTCTCAAATTTGGCACAAATGTGGCCTTAGACTCAAGGGCAAACTGATTAGATTTTGGTGGTCTGGGGTCAAGGTCACTGCGACCATGCATCCATCAGATTCTCATAAATGTGATATCTCAGTAAGGCCTTGAGGAAATTCTTTTCAAATTTGGTACAATCATCCATTTGAGGTCAGCGATGAACTGATTAGAATTTTTGTAGTCAAAGGTCAAGGTCACTGTGATCTTGTGTCCATTTCATTCTTGTGAACCTTATATCTCAAGAATGGTTTTACAAAGGTCAAGGTCACTGCGGCCTCACAAAACATGTTTTTTGCCATAACTCAATAATTTAAATGGTAACCATGACAAAACTTCACACAGATGTCTAATAGGATAAAATGCTGACGTGATGACATCATATATCCAAGAGGTCATGGTCAAAGCTCACTGTGACATCACAGTGTTCTGCAAAATCATTTCCAGCCATTACTCAGCATCATAATTCAGGAACAGAGTGACAGACATTTGGTCAGATACTGAATTGGTGACACTAATCATAGGAGTCCACCTTAAAACTGTGCTTATTGTTTAGATCGTCTTTGCTGTCGGGGGAAGATGTGTGTGACATATCCATGCATCCATGCTGGAGGTGTTAGCCTCCCCCCAAAAGAGAAATCACTTCTTGTAACTCTCAACTTGTTTTATCTCTATATTTTTTTCTTGTCAGCTGGCTAGCTAGCCACTAGTAAGCTACATTGAGTTGGAGGGTGTGAGAACTCCACAGATCCACTGTGCAGCGTGATGAGACTGGAGGGTGCTGTGTGCAGCTGTTGGTAGCTGATACAGGCGATGATACAAAAGCCCCTTGCCTCCAATCCGTATATAAAGAAGTGAATGCATACATACAGATAACTATAATAAGCAACAAGGACACCACTAGAGGCAAATGACAGATGTTGTAAAAAGGACAGAGGATATATTAGTGTAGCAGTAAATGTAATGATATTCAACGCATGCATAATGATGCATTCCCTGTGTGTTATACAAGGAGATACTGTATGTTCTATTTGTGTCTCTATCTGTCCTCGTTGTCTTGATACAGTTAAATCATTTATTTTTCACCTAGACTGGATTTGGCAGTACGTTCAGAGGCTGGGGTGCAGCAAACTGTCAGGGGGCTGGAGTGACCAGCTGGATTTTATTAATTTTCAGAATCATCAGCCCGTTCTCAATGGTGCTGTTAAGGAAGCTCACATGACTTCTCCCCCCTCTAATGGCAGCCATCTGTCCATGAGGCAAAAAGCTCCTCCTCTGAGCTGTCAGTGAACTTGACACAAACACCTGCTCAGAGCTGCAAAACACATGTTATTGACTACGTTAACATGCCCAAAATACTCAGTTTTTAGCCCTTATTCTGAAAATGATAATATTATCCACTAATCTGTTTACATGGCTGAAGAAATGACTATTCCACTAATAATTCTGTTAACATACAGCCGTGCATTCTCCCATTAACATAAAGCGACTGTCAACACAGGGAAAAGCTGAACGGCTCGAGCTCTCTGTGCAATTTTGCCTCTTCGCATCAAAATAGGATTTGTAAGTGAAACCTACCTGGTAATAAACCATATTTTGAGTCTTAACTGCTGCAGCGGGGTCATCCCTATGTTCCCCGGGTCCTATGTTCCCCCCTGTGTTCTGCAACCGGGGATAGGACCCTTTTTCCGAAAAAGGGTCCTATGTTCCCTGAGTCCGATGTTCCCCCCTGAAACGCGAAAGAAAAATACACTTACCTCATGTAATCGCATGATTCAATGGCCAAAGGCACAGACAATATGAGGTAAGTGCATTTTTCTTTCGCGTTTTAGGGGAAACGTCGGACCTGGGGAACAAAGGACCCTTTTCGCGGAAAAGAGTTAGTGCTTAGTCTGTTGGAAGCTAACACACAATGGGAATTACCTTTAATATGCTAAAGGAAATTGGCTCCTCAATCGCAATATGTTATCTTATCAAGAAATTCATTTTACTTCACATGCTCAATATAAAACGACACGTATGCTCACACTTACAGGCATATATTTCTATACTCTGTGGAAACTTTAAATTGTTAGCTCAGTAGGCTATCATTATTATGATTCCAGCCTTGCCAGCTCACATTGATTTTTTTTCCTGTCCCGTCCTAGTCACGTGGTGAGTAATGAAACTGACTCCATTGACTCCATTTTTTTCCTTCTCCGCTGTGAGGATCCTAAGGACAGAGGGATGTCATATGCTGTAAAGCCCTGTGAGGCAAATTGTGATTTGTGATATTGGGCTTTATAAATAAAATTTATTTATTGATTGATTGATTGACTCCTATCCTGTGAAATACCACAGGAATCCCATGAAAACATATCATTGAAAAAAATGTCAGCCTCTACTGCATGATATATTGTTTCAGCATCTACACTTTTATGTGCACATGTGTGATAGTTGCATTGCAGGATGTGCAATGTCATGTATGGCCAATATGTTATGCTGTAACTTTTTTTGCTGCTTGATACAAAAGAAAAACTTGCACAATTTTTAATTTTTACATGACTTATGTTCCTGACCAAGCCTTTCCTTTTTAAGACATGCTACTTACATGGCTATGTGACGTTGTCAGGTGGAGTTTGTATGGAGAAGTGAAACTCTCCTGCATCTGTGTGTGTAGAATGGATGGATGTATAAAGAGAACTGGACTCAGGGTTGGAAGTGGGGCCCCCACTAATTCCTATGAGTGTTGCTCAGTGGCGCATGAAGCCAAAACAGCTTGATTTGTGCGGTACAAAATTACCCAGATCGTCAGTATTGTTGGGGCCCATAGAACAAGTGCACTAAACCTTTACGGTGGATAAATGACTAACTTCCAGTTTAGCCCTCTGCTAATTTGAATGGGGATAAAATATCAGATTATGTGGTTTTTCTTGACTTCAGAATTTTTTTCAGACCAAATGGATCAAATCCCAATAGTGATATGAGTCATTTTGCAGGGGTTGTGATGCTCAAAATTGAGATTTGAGATTTACAGACATCTCTTTCACAATTTTAGTCCATAGTGAAGTTGTCCTGGCATCACATGACAGACCAGGTTGTTGTAATTTCATGTTTGGCCACTATGTCAATTTAACTTCAAACTCCTGCGCTGTTGTTGGGGTCTGTAAAATAGTACCGTCACTGGGCTGACAACTTCCACAGACAAAGTGAAGCACATGCTTTTCTGAGGCTACAGTAGTCAGCATAAAGTGTCTAGATAAGCTTGGGTTCCTGTATAATGACAGTAAAAAGGGCTGTGTTTTGTGTTCGCTGTACAGAAGAAATAAAGCATCTGCTTGATGCATCGGTATTCCCGGTATAACCCACTGTAGAAGCCGGTTACCAGCTACGAGTCAGGCTGAACCTAATTGAGTTAGCCGAGAGAAACCAGAGTTCTATCAATTACACTTTGGAGCCACAAGGCTGGGAAGGTATGTTAACACTGCCATTAATCTAAATGAGCAGTCTGTCTGATAAACAACCAAAGCATGCCCTGTTTGCAGTCCACCACAACCTGAAAATGAGTGAGGAACAGGAGGGGAGAAACATAAATCAGCCCCCGTCTTTTGGGGTAAGCAAAATGCATTATTAATATTGTGACACGCTACATTGTTGACTTCAGCTTGGATTGATAGAGGAGTATATGAATACAGTGTCTCATGGTGGGTCAACCAGTGTAACGGCCTAGTTCCCCCTCCCCCTCCAAAAAGTCTGCAGAGTAAAAAGTAATTGTTCAGCTTTTATTACTTTTATTTTCAATGCAGACACACTCCCCTACAAAATCACTCCAATAAATCCACAATGTGTGGAATTGTTGTTTTTATTGTTGTGCAGGCTTATTGTATACCTTTTTATATTGTCCATCTTGTTGCTAAAATTTGCTATATAAATACACTGTCCTTGCCTTGTATACATTTCCAAAGACTCCTCCTAAAACTGGAATAATATGAGCATATCCACATTTTAATCTTAAATTTTACATTCACAAAAAGGCCTAATTTGGAATATCCACACAGAATACACTGTTTACATAAGGGGCGGCAGTAGCTCAGTCCATAGGGACTTGGGTTGGGAACCAGAGGGTCGCCTGCTCAAGTCCCCATCTGTACCAAATATGGAGTGTGGACTGGAGCAACTTGAGCAAGGCACCGAACCCCCCCAACCACTCTGGACGCCCGTCATGGGCAGCCTGCTCAACCTGACATCTCTCCACCTTAGTGCATGTATAGGTCCTGTTTGTGCATGTGTGTGTGTTTCGGACCTGTGTGTAATTGACAACAGAAAAAATTGAATTTCCCCTTGGGGATTAATAAAGTGTATAAACATTAAATTAAATAAATAAATAAATACTGGAACATTAGTGTGCATGTTACCAGCGTTAACAGCGTGGTAACATTCCTATGATTGCATGTTACTGATATGTATTTCTCAGGGTTGATGCAGTATTATTATATCTTCTCAGGTTGTTGTTGCTGCTGATATCAAGCACAACTGTGAGGAGAAAAGAGAATTCTATCTTTTTCTGTCGTTTGTACCCGTGGTAATTTGCATTGATACATGTAAGCCTGGTGGAGCTAGCGGTGGGTATTTACATAAAGCATTAACAGTGTGCATCATTAGATCAGTGACATTGTATCCCTCAGATCCCATGACCTGCTTTGCGTCATAAGTCCGCATGGAGATTTGCGAGCAGGGATGCACGATGTAAGAGAGCCTGTATCAATTATGCACCTTTTATTCATGCCACAACAATGCCTCGCACAGTTGATTTGGTTCCTTCTGCTTCATGTATAATTCAATAGAGCTGCGTCCATTCTCTCAAAGCACTGTATTTTCCCAGCTCGTCTGACATGCAGACATGCAGACATATTGTGTTAGTGCATCGTTGTGTGTCATCCTGTCGCTGACACACATAAGGTATCCTGTTTGACGTTTAGAGAAGCATGCTGTATGTGTGGGAGCTGTCTCCAGACCCAGACCACACATTAACACACATTACACTTTAAATATACAGCTAATTCATCACATTTACACTTTGAATCTGTCTGGCGTAGTTATGTGACAGCATTGTTATAGATTACTGAGATACTTGAAGAAATGTTCTCACATCACTGAGGAGATTTCAAATTTTAATATAATTGAAACATTGCTTCAGAGTTGAAATTATAGGTCAGATGTAGAGAAAACAATTTGTTCTTTCAGCCATTCTAAAAATCATTTCAGCAGCAGTTACACATTTTATTCCAAATGTTTTATATCGACAACACTCAAATAATCAAATGTAAATTTCCCTCAAGCTTGTTTTACAAGCAGAGCAATTGGTATGTCAATTTATTTCTAACTCAAATAAAAACTACACCGTCAGAGGTCAGCAGTCAGGTTCAACTGTGGGCCAGTGTATTTCAGCATTGTTCACTGTCAGGCTGATCGCATTTTTCAGGTTCTGTGGAAACGCAGGCCTACATGTTGTCAATGGTGACTTCATTTTTGAGTATATTTCTTATTTTAAGAATAAAACTGATTTCTAAAACTGTTTTAGGGTTTTTTTTAGGGCATCTGTAATTTGGCTTTAAGTCAGTTTGGACCATAAAAGACATCTGTAAATCAGTGGATACGGGTTTTTTTCCCAAGCATCACTGCCCCCCACAAAATGATTCCATTTACTTTTGGGATTGGATCCATTTGATCTGATAATCTAGAAGAGCCCCTTGGTGAAATCATTTTTATCCTCATTCCAGTTTGCAGAGGGCTAATTCAGAAGTTAGCTGCTGGGCTGCTGCAAACCTGAAGCCCAACAACACAGAAGATCCAAATAATTGTATACCCCAGAAGTTGAACATTTTTGGCTTCATGCACCACTGAGCAACTTTCATAGGAATGAACAGGCCCTGCCTACAATGAGGTATCCAGTTCTCTTTATACATCCATGGTTCCTGCCAATACATGCATCGAACCCAACCAAAGGTAGACATTGACTGAGACACGAGCACACCGCTTGACACATACTGCTGTCAATTATGATGTCACACCCCCTTTTTCTAGCATCAAAACCTAATTAAAACCAGAATTAGCAGAAAAACCAACACTTGGTCATACATCAGCGCGATAAGAACTACCTATCATATAGGCAAGGCTTCTGCTGCCACAACTCCACAAGGTAGTTTCCGGAATCCCACGCAGTTTTTCTGGCTCGTTTTGTCTCCATGACAAGCTGCTGTCTGTCTGTTTGGTTGGGTTTAGCTCCAGCATTGTGCTGATCAGTGCGTCATCTTACGCTGCATTTTTACTGGTTGGTTAGTAGACATAGGTTGTAACAGCAGTCACACTTTGAGATGATTTTCCCAAATATCTTAAACTGTCAGAATTTTATGTCAGGCTGTATTTGATAACAAGACCGTTTCTTCACGGTGGTCATCTTTTGTCTGGGACAGCCCACAGTTGCACAGTGTAGGCTTTAAATGACAGAAACCATCTTTGGTATTTGATTGTATTTTGATTTTTTTAGTTTGGTCCATGTCCCATCCACTTAAATGGAGGGGGCGGGGTTTATGGCATATTCTGCAGCAAGCCACCAGGGGGTATCAGAGATATTTAGGCTTCACTTTTGGGGAGCTGTCACCCTAACCAACTGGAGTCATTGGTTTGGACTCACAGAGCTGCAGCAGCTTATGTTGTACTCATTTGGCATAAAATGACTCATATATGCAAATGTATGTTCTTTGTTGGGCTATGAGACTAGAGATGGAATTGATTGATTATCCATGCTCTCTAGTGACCTGCTTCAAATATGGCTTCGTGTTTAATAGGCTGACACCTGTTTGTGTATGAGATGCAAATCATTGATTACCACTAGATGTTACATGGTCATGTTTGTTGGGATTTACACGAGCTCTGATGATAGATTTATAAAAGAAATAAACGTTTACATGCAAACTATAAAAGGGAAAAGCTTTGTCAGGAGGGCAAATATATTTGTTGGAGGGCTGGATTTGGTGATATTCTGTCCTTCTGGCCATCTTTTCCATTATTGTTCATGGGATATCTCAAGATCTCCTTGAGGGAATTTCCTTAAATGTGGCTCACATGTCTACTTGGGGTCAAAGATGTACTGATTAGATTTTGGCAGCCAAAGTAAAGGTCACTGTTACCTCACGTTTGTCTCATTCTAGTGAATGCGATTTCTTAGGAATGCCTGGAGGGAAATTCATTGATGAACTGATAAGATTTTGGTGGTCAAGGTCACTGTCACTTTGACCTCACTAAACATGTTTTTGGCCATAACTCAAGAATTTATGACAAAATTTCACACGAATGCCTAATGTAATGATATAAATTGATGACATTTGTATTCAACAGAATCTGTGTAATTAAAGGTCAAGGTCACTGTGACTTTGCATCCATCTCATTCTAATTAAGACAATATCTCAAAACACCCTCAGGGCATTTCCTCAAATTTGACACATGTCCACTTGGAGTCAAGAATGAACTGATTAGACTTTGGTGGTTGAAGGTTTAAGGTCAAGGTCACTATGACCTCACTAAACATGCTTTCGGCCATATCTCAAGAATTCATAAGCTAATATTATCAAAATTTCACTGTTTTTCAAATGACGTTGTTTTGGTGGGGGTAGGGACAGGGATGTGCTGTGTAGATTATATTGCAGACTGTAGGTGGCAGTAGCTCAGTCCATAGGGACTTGGGTTGGGAACTGGAGGGTCGCATGTTCGAGTCCCCATCCGGACCAAATATGCAATGTGGACTGGTGGGTGGAGAAGTGCCAGTTCACCTCCTTTAACACAAAGGTTTGTCTGTGCAATTGAGCAAGGCATCGAACCCTCCAACCGCTCTGACATGTCTCCACTTTGTGCATGTATAGGTCCTGTTTGTGCACGTGTGTGTCTTTTGGACCAGTGTAGTTATGACAACTATGAGGTTAAACTAAAATAGCTGAGGGAATTGCTCTAATTTGGAGCAGATAGTACAGCTGTCTTGCCACTTGTACGTTTTTTCCACATTTCTGGTTTTGTAGGTGTGTTTGGCTCTTTGATAAATGTCATAACAATAAATGAAGCTTCATGCTGTGAGGCTTCCTCTGGCTGTTTCTACAGTCCTTGATACTGTATGGATATCACAGCAGTAGAAAGTTGGAGAGTGGCTACTTTGGGGATACAGATTCAGTTGTAGTTCAACCATTGGTGTGTGTGTGTGTGTGTGTGTGTGTGTGTGTGTGTGTGTGTCTGTGTGTGTGTGTGTGTGTGTGTGTGTGTGTGTGTGCGCATACTGCTAGAGGGCAGAGGAGCTGCCAAATGATTTTCACTGCGAGGTCATAAGGTCAACGTCAAGGTGTGGAGAACGGCGCTCTGCTGGACCTCAGGCTGAATATCAATGCTCCACCTCTCCCCCTTTGTGGGTCTCACATTTACATCAAAAATCACATCCATCCTACTTTTTCCTCCCATAGGCAAAGAGAGCAGAGCAGCTGGTTCCTTCTTTCTTGGCCACGAACACAAGCAGTCCACTGCAGCACTGACAAGTCATCCTGTACAGGTAAAGATTACACAGCGAGCAGACTGGATCTGAACTGCAAAGTATGTGTGATATATGTTTGTGGTGGTTCTGAATATTTTAGCCAAATAATGACAGGTTGACAGCTTAGACAATGTTCTTGCTTCATGGGAGGCGTTATTTTATGAGCATTTCTGCACAAATGAAAACCATCTTCCAATGACTTAAAAGCAAGTCTGCACGTTTATTTTTGAACTCATCTGCTGAAACCAGTTGTTCGACAGATAGAGCATTTTTCAGTTCATCAGTGGCAACTTTAAAAACAGTTATTTCTGCATTGTTACTCAGCAGAAACATGACATAGTCAGAAAACTTTAGAAATCACTCTTGAAAATGGTTGACATTAATGTGACGTCTGCACAGTTTGTCAGTAAAACATACAAACCAACCAGCACGGCCCTTTAAGTTGGAGTATTCATCCTCGGTAATAAATTAATGCAAATCAACTGTGGTGCAAACAAACTCTTGTGAGCAGTGTGCAAGCAAATGGCTCATTCATCAGTATTTGCGAGCTCACAGTGCTTTAGACTGAAGCCCTGCCAATCCACTAAGTGACTAATTCTGCCTCCATTCATTCTGAATGAGGAGTGAGTAATTTGCTGCACTGAGCTTTGCGGCTCAGGGAAAGAAGGAGGACAAAAGTTCATAATCAGGTGACATACAGATGTCCCGGGCTGGTACTACTTACTGATCCTTAATAGTAATAATCAGTAATTATCAATTATGTTGTTAAGTTGATGAAAAGAAAACTCAATCATTAATAAAAGCTGTGTATGACAGTGAAAAATCTAAACACTCCAGTATCTGGTTTAAAGAAAAACCAAGGCATCCTTTTAGACCTTAAGCCTATTTTGTTCAGACTTGTGCATGTAACTACAGTGAGTGTTTATCAGACAGAAGCGACTTCTGTGCTGCTTTCACTATATAGCAGGTGTTGACATGTGTTAGGTCGGTGGCATGCTTGTCTACCCATATATGTACTGCATATGTCTGACTGACTTTAATGAGAAAGCTAAATATATTCACTAAATATTCATATTTCGGTCAGTGTATACACTTTTTTCCACAGAACCTTTTGTGAAGTCTTTGTGAACATACAGTGATAAACTGATAGACTTGGAGTAACAGAAGTGTATGTTTAAAGGGAACCTTTGGTATTTTTCAACCTGGACCGTATATTCTTTGTATCCAAGTGACTAATGTACAAACTAACAGTTTTTGAAATTGGTCTGGTATTGAGTGAGACCGCTGCAGCAGCGAAACAGGCTGCAATACAACCAATTGGGGCAATTGTCTGTGTCTCTGTCTCCACGTTTTTCTCCTCACTGACTCGGTCAATCCATGTGAAATTTGGCACAGTGGTAGAGGGTCATGGGAGGATGAGAATGAAGCAATATAACATCAATTGGCCAAAGGGGGGCGCTATAGCAACCGATTGAAATTGCAAACTTTGAATGGGCAGATCTTATGCCCTGTATGTTGTAGAGACATGAAACTTTGCACAGAGATGCCTCTCCTCATGAGGAACACATTTGCCTCAAGAATGCATAACTTCCAGTTATACAGATTTTCCACCATTGTGAATTTTTTGAAAAACCCTTAAAATCAATCTCTTCCTAGGAGATTTTACCGATCTGCTTGAGATTTGGTGAACATAATCTAGGGACCAATATCTAAAGTTCCCTCTTGGCAAAAGTTGGAAAACTTACTTAAACTGAGCTTCTATAAGGCAATGAATATTGCGGAGGGCGTGGCTCATCACATAAAGGTGTATAACATCTCAAGGGTTTCACCGATCACCACGCAACTTTGTAGGCATATGACCACACATAATCTGAGGGGACCCCTCCATTATTGACCTCATCAAGCAAAATGGGTGGCGCTAGAGAGCTAATTTTTTATCTAGGCCTAACTACCATATCAATTTTTACTAAACTTGGTAGATATGTATAACGCCTCAAGGTGACTGAAGAAATTTAACTCTAATTGGCAACTGGGTGGCGCTATAATAACAGAAAAATGCTTAAAAATGGCTAAAATGTGACCAATTGCTGTGGCTCCCCCTGTGGCCAAATGTTTTGTTTTTTGTTTTTTTTCCTAATTTTTGGTATGACTAAGTCATGGTACGGTATGCTGTACTCAATGGACTAGTTTACAAACAACAATAAGACGACTGTAAAAATAATAATGGCAGAATGCAGATGTGATTTCACCTTCACAAACATAATATGTGTTATGCAGTTATAACTTTAAAGTTAAACTACACACATCGCAAAGTAACAACGGTAGAACTCCCCGGTTTGATCTCCGAATGTGGAGAACTTGGTTAGTGGCTTTTTTTTTTAATCTCCAAGGTAATAGATATAAAAGCAACAGGGTCAAAGTTCAGAGTGAAATGTCAGGAGAGAATAGTGTGTTCCAATTGTATAGTTGGCGGCTTCCTCCTCATTGTGCGTGGCTAGAAAATACTATAGTATTCTATCTTGGTCACTTAATGTGCGCTCCATCTGTATTAACATTAAGTAAAACTGAACCTCAAGACTATGCTTCAGGTCAGGTATCATGTGTTATATTTGCTTGGGCTCAAGCAGTAGCATATAAAAATCGATGGGGATAAGTCAGAGTCATTGACGACCTTTTTGATCATTCAAATGCAATAAAAAGGGTAAAGTGCCATAAGTAAGATCTTTTTGAATATACAGTAAAGTGCTTATTTTTGATGCCCTTCAGCTCAGTCTATCCTGTTAGTGTTGCTGCAGCAGCGGCTCACGTCTCTTGGCGGGAGCTTAGTGTACGTCAATGTCAGCGCTTGCTGAATGGGGAAGAAAAAAGACACCACGGTTGCCTGTCTGCGGATCCCAGCAGAGGATCGTCATTTATCCCCACTCAGTAGCTTGTGCCATTAATCCATCTGGAAACCAAGGCCCTCACTCTCACACATTAACTAGTTAGCCTCTGGTCAGACTTGATTGTTTCACTCCATCCGTATTTGTATGGACAAGAAAAATACAGTTGTACAGGAAGATAACCCAAAATATGATGTGAAGGAGAGTGGAAAGGAGGGTAAAATTTAATGTGAAGCATTGCAAGCATACCAAATGTATTTTTTGCAGCTGGCAGGACAGCCCAGTCTCTGTATTCTGTACTGTTCATATCAGACGGCATTCTGCAGTCCACATTAAAGGCCAATGTCAAGTTTGTGCCAGTGCAGAAGGTTAATTTGTCCTTTATGCCTGAAAAAAAGCATGGTGCATAATATCCTTAAGAATTAATTTCAGATTGGACTGTGTCTGTACCTCTGTGAGTCATGTCCAATGCCGACTTTCAGTCCCCAAACAGGAAGCTGTGTGCTCCTTATATAGTGAGGCAGAAAGTAAAGCTGTCAGTATGCTTTATCAGAAGCGCTAGTCAGATGGCCGAAGAGCTATGGAGACTCTTTACCTCCACAGATCTGGACATTCACACCCACTTCACCCTGTGATAAACCAGCTGTGCGGAGGTGAGAAAGGAGCCAGCATTTGAACTTCTCTCTCTCTCTCTTTTTTAAAACATTTATTACGCAAGTATTTCTCTCACTTTTCACACGTACAATCGAGTGGTAGACTATTCATGTCTTCCAAAACAGATTGTGAAAATGTGTTATTCCCATATTTAAAGATACAGTTGGTAACCTTTATAGAAATAACATATTTGCTGAAAATGTCAATACATCCACACAATAGTACATGAGAATAATACATTGTGACAGAAATGTTTTTTTCCTCGCATCTGCAAGAACAAACCACACGTGAGTGGAAACAACCTATCAGAGCTGAAGAGTCTAACGTCAATTGTGTCAATCACAGCTCAACAAATGCAGTCAAATTATTAAACTATGCAGCTATGATCAAATGTGAATCAAAATGTTGTTACTGCATTGCCTATTTCTTGCCTAAGATGTTTATTATAAAAAATATTTTAGTGTACTGTTTAGAGTTAAGATGAGAAAATTTGCAACCCTGTCCAGAACAAGTGACTGACATAACTTATAAGTGCATTAGAGACTCTTTGACTTTGATTATTATTATTGTTATTTTTCTTCAGCCGCAGGAGATTCTAGCAAATGCCATCAGAAGCACTATGAGGTGGAGAAGGGAAATATGTTGTTTTTTTTCTTAGACTATCTGTCTCATATACTACTGTGTGACTGTCGTGACAGTTTCAGCAAATACAACAAAAAGTTACAAGTGTCGGTTGCTTGTCAGTCGCCTTTACGTTTGGCAGTTTGGATAAGACACTTTGGTCACCACACTTGCTACTTCTTTTTAGTATAATCTGGCCCCACGGCTGTGGTGGTCTGGTTGGTGCCATGATCCTTCCTAAACCATAAGCAAGTGTTGCAGTAAGGATACCTTCACCACGACTGAAATCTGAAATCCTTCCCTTACCTTAATAATAACATAGTTTTGGGCTTTGTTGCCCAGTTTAATGCACATGTCCAGCTCATGTTTACTTTCACTGAATTTGTGTGTGCATGCACAACTGCCGACTGCAGACACAGGTGGATGAACATTTGCTGTGATCCAACAAGGAAAATGGAAGAATACTTTGATCTGTAACATCAACAAAGAGGGTTAGCTTACAAAATTAAGTGGTTTGCTGGACAGGAATGGAGTCAAGTTCCCATCTTGAATTATTGTTTCAGTCTGCCCCTGCTCCACAGAGTTAAATGTGAAGCTGCACATGCAGGAAATGTTCAGGCTGCATTAACAGTAAATAAATTATCTCTGTAAACAGATTCTGCATATGTATGCAGAATGTGCAGGTGACGGGACAAGACTCGGAAGTGTTCTGGTTTCTGGTTCAGTCCGTGTATACAGGTGAAACGTACTGGCAGAAATGCAGTCTCAGAACCCTTCACCTCTTGTCAGTTGACAGTTTAGCTTTATATTAGTTTAGTAGTTTTCTTCATTCATATGCAGAGATTTGTTTATAAAGATTGGCTGAACTGGCAGGTGTGTTGAAGAGGAAGTCTTGACTCGGATATCTGCCAACACCACCGGATCTGGCCGAAATATTGGCCCTCACCCCAGAGGCTTTGTCGTTGTCAGATGAAAGCTGATGGGCTCTGAGATTGTTAAATTAGTGCAACAAATACAACTCTGATACAAAAAGCAATTAGTAAAAAGTAAAACTCATGTGTGCTGAATGAAAGTCAGATTTACTCTTAAATCACAGAGTTGATGGCTAAAGCAAATTAGCAAACTGTTTTTCAGCGTCCTAATTTCTGTATCCTTAATTTCTTACCTTATTTCTTATTTTGTTTTGATAAATTGTATCAAGATTTTAAAGGGCTTGTCAGGGCAAAGAGACAAACAAGACCTGTTTACACATACATAGACATAAAATGGCAAGCTTCCTCTTGACTCTGACCAGGCTGAAACTTGTCGGTCAAGGTCAAGGTCAAGGTCAAATTTATTATAGCACATTTAAGACAACCGAGGTTTGCCAAAGTGCTGTACAATCTAGAAAGCACTAAAGTATCAAAATACAACTATAGAAATAGAAAAATACAGTATTAGAGCACACAGTACATAGAAATATTACGAATAACATATAACAATAGAAAACAAAATAGGGTACACAATAGGCACAAAATTCAATAAAAACAGTCCATACATTGGCAATGTTCGGCTCAAAATGCGTCAAAAGCCAATGAGAACAGAACAAATATCTCTCGAGTCTGGGCAGATCTAATATACAATGGTAAGCTGTTCCACAATTTGGGGCAGCCACCGCGAAGGCTCGGTCGCCTTTAGTTTAGAGCCTAGATATCGGGACATCTAGAAGCAACTCATTTGATGACCTCAGTGCTCTAGCTGGTGTGTGAACATGGATGAGTTCAACTAAGTACGTTGGCATGGTACTTAGGCACAGTGGTGCTTCCAACTAAATGCTAACTTTCCTTACTTTTGTAGGTTGGTGTGCTAACATTTTGCTAATTAGCACTAAACACAAACTTCAACTGAGGCTGATGGGAATGTCATTACATCCAGCGGTAGAGGTTTGAAACCAAACTTTAGAACAAATAAAAAATTTGGCCTGATGGTGTTGAATTTTGGTTATCCTCTAGCTTTTCATCCATCCTATTGGGAACATTAATGTCTCTAACAAATCACATGTCAGTTCATCTAGATGTCAAGACATTCAGGAATGTCATGGTGATATAAAGGGACAAGTCAGGGGATCACCAAAGTCTGTTGGATTCAGTATCTGGGGACCATAAATCTCTTCACAAAATTTGGGTTAATGGTACTAGTTTCACTAAGTGAAAATGTTGACCTACTGATGGCATGAGAGGAAAAGTCAAGAGATCGTCAAAGTCGGGAGGATTCATCCTCTTTGGTCAAATAAAAATGTCATCTTCAACCATCTAGGTGTTCAGTTTGGACCAAAGTGGTGGGCGGCCTGACCAACACTGCCATCCTTAGAGACATGTTACTGGTATGGCTGAAGATAGGATGGAAATTGAAAGTGCTGTATAGAATCAACGATTTTACACAACAAAACATAAGGGGAAACTTACTACAGTAGTGCATATTCATGATGTGTCCAGGAAAGTGGACAGCCGCTGGTAATGGGCAGTAATGATTCAACATCTTTGGGCTGGTGTCATTGTTGACATAAACTAATTAAAGTGTAACATTTGCTTTGTGGACATCTCATTTAATTTAAAAGAGCTTTCTGTAAGTTGATGAAGTGTGGGGACCCTGGGGTCACCCAGGCTCATATCTCTGCAGCTGTTTCCAGCTTGGTAAATGCTCCACTGAATGCAAGTGGCTATGAAGTTGATGAGGGAATTATGTCTTTGTTGATGTGACCTCAGCAGATTGGGAAGGAGTTCACTTGTGGAGAGGGATATAGACATAGGTGAATAGAGGTTAATGTACGACTCCGTGTGTCAGAGAAGAAGACACGTGGTTGTCTACAACCTCCTCAGGCTAACAGAGGGAGTTAACAGTGACAGGGACTGCTGTGTAAAGAAAGTTGGGAGCCACATAAAGATGGATAAATAAAGTGGATAGAGATGAAAAAAAGGGAAAATCTTCATAGTTGCTGTCATGCTGCAGTTACTGTATTAAATGTGCAAATGCGTTTGAAAGAAATGTATAAAATGTGGAGAGAGGGAGATTAGAGAGAGGAGCCAGAAAGCAGAGTGTCAGTACAGTAATCAACTGCTGCTTGTTTTTGTCAGCTGCCTCGCCTCAGGCTTAAACAGAGCTGGCCAAGCTTTTAAAGCAGGTATGACTGAAGTCAAGATATCTCTGTCTGAGCCACCTTCTCTGTTTCACAGTAAAACTAAGCAGACACATCCTCCTCATTTTACTATGCAGTATAGTGTAAACGCAATGTGCATTGCTTTTTTTGATACTCAAGAGATGTCAAGCCAGGCACCTTCTAATTCTGCACATAAAAGCTTTATAAGACCACTCAAAAGCTTGGGTAGTAGGCTATGCTTGTATTAGCCATGCAATCAAACTGAATGGCCATTTAATTTCACTTCATCTTCACCTTGCTCATGTGTCTAATTTTTCACTGGGAGCTTGCCTGTTACTTTGCCCTCACTGACACAGTAGGTGGGGCCAACCAGTGATGAAAATGTTCATGATGTGAAATAGCTTCACTGTGTTTAGCTGATTTTCCTGAATAGCTTGTAGCTTTACTAGCTGCTGTTTCAAAGTAGCTTGCATAGTTACAGCAACCCATTCTCACTTCGACCTCGCTACATATCGACGTTTGGTCATGGACTTTTCACCTGCAAGGTACCCTGAATGCGTTGGTTGTTGCGTCCTGGGACACCTAGTCAACTTCAGCCTGTTCTCAAAATACACTTCTGTTTTCACAAGAAATGTACAGTTTGCATAGTCTCTTTCATAATAATAACACTACATCAGTACAACACCATAAATTCATACTTCTTGCTGGGGGGGCGGGGATTAAAGAGGCAAGTACTAATACAGAGGGTGAAAACAGGTATATTTAAGCAGACATTAAGAGAAACATAAAGTGTTTTTTTTAGCATTTAAGTATGTAAACATGTCATAGTAGAAACCCAAAATACAAGTATAAACCTGAAAATTAGAACAATAGGTCCCCTTTAATGGCTATTATCAACATTGTCTTGTTAACTAGGATGCTATTCAACAAAGGTTTTCTAAGAAAAAACTTTTGTTTTTACATTACATTACATTTCTACATGTTAAATACAGGAATACAGTAATAGTAGTAGTAGTAGTGGTAGTAAATAAGAACGCTAGTTATAACTGTAACCAGCTATGTTTGTCTCATCTTACTCAGGGTAAGAGTATTTCTCTAGAAGTTGGACTGTTGCTTTAAGCATATCAGAGGGGAAAATGTAGGCCAATGTTGAATAAATGGTGAACCACATTTGATTGCACAGACCTAATTCAAGGAGCAAATTAGGGACAAATCTGACCGTATTGGTCTCCCTTAATTTCCTGAGACAGACAAAATCCAGTTTGACATTCATCTATGAAAAACAAAAAAAACAAACACAAATCTTCTTTTAGTTTTATGGGTGACTGCATTGCAGAGGATTTGAACTATGCATTATAATTTATTTGCGTTATCACTCCCAGCTGGTGGATCTGTGCGTGATACACTGAACAAAGACAGCAAATGTTAGCCAAAGTAAATGCCAGATTTCTTCATGTAACGTCAAGATTCCATGACCAGAGGCCATAAATGCAACAGAGCCTGTCAAACTGCATTTATTAGAATGTACTCATTAATTTTACTTTGTCGCATATAAAAAACAGGTGCTATTAAATACTTTAATTGGATTAATATGATCATTGGGGATTAGATCTGGGGTTCTGAATGTGTCACTCCTGTGATTGCAAGGACACTAGAGCTATCATTGTGCTGTCCTTTTGTGCTGTAAAAGGCTGAAGAAAGATGAGAATTTTCTGTTTTATATATATAAAATAATATCACCTGATCTTTATTTCACAATACACATCTTTATCTAATGTGGAAACATGTATTGTCTCCATCATTTCTGTACAACATCTCTTGCACGTCTGTCCGTCCTGAAAGAGGGATCCCTCCTCAGTTGCGCCTTCTGAGGCAAATTGTGATTTGTGATATTGGGCTTTATAAATAAAATTGAATTGAATTTCTCAGCCTATGTACATGTATCAGGGTTCAGTGTTAATTATTGGTAAGGGGATCAGAAATGTACTTGCCCAAAGTTACTTTTTGTTTCACCCACAACCTCTAACACCACCCAATTAAACTCCTGTTTCAAAGATAACTGAAATGCTCTTCAGTTCTTTGCTAAAGTAGTAAACTTTGTCTTTACCCGACAACATATTGCTGGAGTGCCTGATCAATAAACAGCATGTGCAACCCTAAACAGAGATGAGAGAAATTACACATTATTTAGTTACTTCCAAAATAGGTTACAGGAAAGAAAAGAGAGAAAATAAATAGTTTAATTCCGTTTTAATGCTTGTCCAATTGGGAAAGTACCATAAAACTTAAGTTAATTATTTGCTAAAAGCACTGAAGTCAACAGGCCTATATTTGGGACAGGTGTCCATATGGGACAGGCCTTTAATTCCTTTTACACAGAACTGTTGCTTAGAAAAGAGCAGGAAACAAATTTAAAGCAGTATGACAATTACTTATTTAAAAATCAGACTTCAGATAATATATCAATTATGAGTCTTTCACTTGATTTGGCTCCGACAGACAGTGCATTAGAGAGAGAGTTATGACACCTGGCATCCCGACGCAACAGCACTTTATCCTGTTAAAACAATGCTCGCCACTTGGATTCATTTTTAAGAAAAAGTCTATTGATACCTTTGATCTGAGAATCCTTATGGACTTAAAGACCATGAATAATTTACAGGGTAATTGTGAAATGGAAACATAATTTGAGGTAGCCAAAAACATGGTGTGGTTGTCAAGCGCCTCTTTTTTTCTTTTTTTAATAGAAGTTCTTCAGATGTATAAAACCAAGTGTCTAATCAAGATAAGCATTAATGTGTCAAAATGTTTAGCCACACGGGGCAAGAAAAAGGGACTAGCCGTTGAATTGAAATTGCCTTGGGCAATGGGGCAAGTTAAATGCCAGTTGCTATTATATTTAAGTCCACAAACTGATTTCCAGTCATTTTTAAAGATATACTATACAGAATTAAAAGGGAAAAAACAGAAAATACAACCAAGAGCAAGAGTATTTGAAACGGTAGAATAAATGGAATACATATGATTCATTTGTAGGTAGGTACAGATATGTAGGTTTACATTTGTATGTATGCACGTGTGTGTATATATACCATATTTTTGTATGTATATGCACCATCATACTAGCCTACTTTATTTTTTCCCTCTTGTTATTTACTTAGTCTCTTATCGATTTATTTTTCTACTTTTATTTTATCAGCATTTTTCACTCACTATAAAAATATATAAATACTGTAGGAATGCTATAAGTATGAACAACAGTATATGTAAACAATGTAAATTTATGTTAACCGCTGTACTCCTGCAATAAAGTTTAACTAAGCTATCTCTACCACTCATACAAGTAATCCCTCTCAATAATCACTTATAACCCACTAGACATGTGTGGCACAGTGTGTAAGTGAGGACAGACTTAAGAAAACAGTAGCGACCAGGTGCCAGACTGAAAGTCACAACCCTGAGAAAAAAAACGCAAATATATTGCTGCATAACACTAATGTGGGGTATACTTATACTTTTGTGATACTGTTTAGAAACTGTAACCGACAATTCCTGCACAGCATATCTTTAAAGTTTTGGTATGTAATTGTGGAGAAAGATAGTTGTTGATTGTTGACTCTCATTCCTAGGTCATCAAGTTCTGACACTTATTTGACAACGTCAGAATAATTCTCGACAGTCAACTCTTTCTCCACAACTATAAACTGCACCTTAAACTCTCAGAAAAAGTATGCATGCTTGTAGTGATAATGTGGTTGCAGTACAAGTTTTTCCTTTTTCCATTCTCAAATGTCCAAATTGAAAGAGAATTCGTAATCAGAGGAACTGTGCAGCACTGTACAGCTAGTGCTTGCAAACTGACTTTGATGATGTACTAACTCATCTCCAGAAAGTTCCCTATGCTGCTGCTTGCTTATATGTATTTGTGTTAACAGACACTAGAGATGCAAGCATACTGTAGCTTTTTGACATTTTTGAAAGCAAGGAGGGCCTATGGAAAAGGCCCATCAGTCGCTGTTACAGGAGGAGCAGTATGCCTGCCCTCAGCCATGGAAATTTTCCGCTCTGACAGTCCATCACTCATAAGATAGGAGCAGTGATCAAGGTCACTCTGTGTCCAGAACCATGCTGCTTTGGGTGGAGTTCTGCTGGAGCAGGTCCAGGAGCTTCACTAATGAATTGTCCTGCATCTGTCACGCATGTCAAAACATTCAGAAACATTCAAGCAACTGGAAGATTCCTAACTTACTGAGTGACCACATTGAGTCTCACTGTCACCCATGATAAGAGAATTTTGAATTCTTTAAATGCTAGTGTGCCCTCTCTCCTTTGGCCAAGGAGACAGTGGGACCATTACTCAAGAAGAGACAGAAGATCCTGCCATCCCACAGCTCCTTGAACCAGCAGACATTCACTGTGTGGGCATTCCTGATAAGTTTCTATTTACCTAATGAATTTAAGTCTTAGTTTCAAACTGCCGCAAAGGTGAACAAACATAGTAATATTCATGTAAAGCAATTTACCTTGTCATCGTTGGTTTGTACAGTAGTAAGAAAATCATTGAGCAAAAAGTAACAAAAACACAAATACATTATTTACTGAGGTAATGAAGGTTGACGTCAAACCATTAAAATCTTCCAAAATGACATATTGTCACAAAAATAATTTATGAAATTGATTTCTGATCTGACATTAACCTAGTACCAAGTAGTATCAAAAAGTCAACAATACTTGCATTCAGTCCTTTTTATGTCAGGGGTTTGGTGGAGTCAGTCGTGTTGTATTTGACTGAGTTTGCAGTTCAGTGTGCCGGGATGCCACCAAAACGTTTGCAATTATAGCTACCGTAAAGTTTCGACCAAAAGGTGAACCCCAATTAAAGTCCCTTTTATGAACCAGGTTTAGCTACACATTTTGATAAAATAATGCAGGTCTCAATTAGATGACAGGTCTGGTTGCCATTGATGCCACAAAGTCTATAATTTTTATTGAAATTCTTTGGATATTAAACCTCTGAAAGTCCACCAAGTTGTCGTCTACCCACTTGAGCAAACATTACATAGCTGCTTAGACTGCACATACATTTACAAGTGTTCAAGCTTTTGTCAATATGGATATGATCCACATTGTTAGCTCAGATAGTTATTGTTAGCTCAGATTCTCAACAATTCATGCATTCAGTCCATTTAACGGAAACCAAGAGCACCAAAATATTGATACTGGTATCAAATTTTTTTAAACAGTAACTAGCCTTAATGGCATGACACCAAGGCTGCCCAAGCTGCAGACAAGACCAACAAACAGCAAAACCAGCTTTTCCTGCGTTAATTGTGCCTCCGAAACAGGGTATTTTAACCCTAACCCCCTTACCCCTTTTTCTAAATATGATCTTTTCCTAACCATGGCCAGGTGGTTTTGGCGCCTAAATCTAACCACCTTAATTACAGCACTGTTGAAATGCAAGGTTGAGCACATCTGTTCCATTATGACATACAATTATTACGTAAATTTGGTTTGCAGAAACCTATAATGCCAGCGTCTTATCTGGCAACTGGTTTGGTTTTGGCTATTCGGATAAAGTTAGGGAACAATCATGTTTATGCTTTAAAGAAATCAATGTTCAGTATTGTTAGAAATAGAAAACACACTGGTGTCAAAGTCTGACACTTTTACCCAACCTTCTCCCTGAGATATTTAGTAGCAGCTCTAGTTACCGCAAGATGTCGCTTGTTAGAATAAAAAGGTCCTTAAACAGCTCCTTACAGCCAGTGCTGTCACTTTTCTTTTCCAAGTACAGTTTCATTTGCAAACATCATTTCACTAATAAAATGCTAAATACTTCCAGCATAGCTTATTAAGATATTTTATTCATGATGTGATTTCGCTTGCCTTCTTAGAAAGCTTGTTGAACTGTTGCAGGCTAGAAGACTGTATGTGGTAGAGAATTATAATTTCACTTGACTTGAATCCAAGGGCATGTGTACTGTTTGTATGTCCCAGCTAGTCATTGTGATGCCTTTGTGCCAAGCGAACTCTTGAAGAGCACTTAATGTTGCTGTGACATAATTCTATTGCACAGAAACTGGCAGCTATGCTAATTTAATTTTTCTTTACGCCAGAGGGAAAAAAAAATCAGGATGCCTTCATTCTGATTTATCATGATAGTCCCATAAGTAAATACTGAATAAATCATAAATGACTACCACTGTAGTTATTATATTTAGATGCCAGCCGGCCACTGTCATATCTTTACTTTAAATGTGAAGCCTGTATAGAACGTCCTGTTGATTGAGAGTGAAGCAAAGTGATACAAGTTGAAGATGTTATTTGAGTGCTGCTGTGTTGAGGAGGAATTGGGGGTTGTGTGCAATGGACTTCATTTAATTGAGGTTATTTCAGCTTTGACCCCGTCTGGGTATGCTGTCCTCAAACTCGATTCAGGGCTGCTGAAATAGGAGCAGACGTTTGCTGATTTTTTTGCAGATTTTAATAGAGGATCAAATCAATTTGAAGATGCTTTGATGTCTAAGTGTTAATGGTAAGCTGACGTTTTCATAAGACCAAAACACCCAAAACCTTAAGTTAAAGTAACCGAGACATACAGACGTTAAGAAAACAGTAATCTGTGTGTGTGTGTTCCTGTATCTTATCCTCGTGGCGATCGTATTTGGGATATAGTGTTTTGGTGTTTCCCCTATGATTTTTCCAGCTGAAGTGTGTGAGATTTATTTTGTGCCGCCGGAAGATATTCAGTGCATCTGCTGATACGAGAAGGGCTTTCGACACATATTTGTACACAGTTGCAGATGGCAAATTACATTTGATAAAATGCTTCCAGACTTCCTGCCTCGCCTCCTTCTCTCCACTTCTTCTCTACTCTGCTTCTTTCCTCTCTCTCCTGTCCTTTCACCTCTCTTTCCATATTTTCCTGTCTTGCCTGTACTACCTAACATCCTGTCTGATCGTGGAAAAGATAAAGTTAAGTACTTGATTAGGCCACCCACAAGAATGAAGTCAGATAACTCCTGCATAGCATTTTTACATTTCACATATAGGAGACAAAATGCATGCATCCTCTTCTTATGTTTTTTTTTTGTTACTTACCGACTACTTCAGCTACATCGTGACCATCATCAGCCTTTGAAAATTCAAAAATATGTAACTTTTCTAAAAAGCTAAGTCTTCAGAGATTTACAGAGTTCACGTTTGGGAAAAAGTATGTGCAATGTCAGTCTGTAGGCCAAATGTGACATTCAAGTATTCATTCCAAAATAAATACACAAGATGAAATATATTTGAATTTATGTGAGATGTTTGATGAGCATGTAAAACATTTTGACAATATTGAGAATTATTATTGTATGACATTGGTGGAAACCAATAATTTGCTCCAAATTAGTTAATTACAGCCACTTTACAAACAAATTTAGTGTAGCTAAAGAAATTGTAACAGAAGGCATAAAAACCCGCATCATCTAGGCATAGGCCTAACATTACATTCATTAATAAACTGTGAATTAGAGCTGATACTTCTTTCTGATGTTGCTACTCAAGGACCACCCTCAATATGCGTCATGTTCTGTCTTGTCTCTCTTGGTCCTTGCTGAACTTCGTTGTAATAGTTAGGTTGCGAGACCAGCAATGGACTCTTCTTTCCACTAATGGTACTTTAAAACAAAAGACAGATTGCTGAATGGTGGCAATGTTTAGGGCAGGTTTCTGCAACCTTTACCATCAAATGAGCCCAAAAAGCAAACAAACAAACAAACAAAAAACATATTTGAGGGTGATGAAGATAACACAGCCTGCTAAGGCATTTGCCTATCAACATTATTAATAGGTCCAATTGAGCATTATTGTATGTACCACCACAAGGCTATTCTGCATTGGGCTATTTATGACCATTTGGTGCTTTTACTTTACAGCATAGGTGGTGAAAGCAAACAAATCCATCCAGATGCTTTTACATTCAACTGAGACTTTTTCTTTGCCAGGCTGTAGAGGTATGATGCACATTTTAGTTCATGAAATGTTATTTTTATTTCATTCTTTTTCGTGTGTATGTATAGGCTACACATTTGTATAACTGGAAAATGTACAAATGTTTTCAGGCCCCTAACAATGATAAATTAAAATAAAGAAAATAACCGTTATTCATTATCATGTAATTATTTGTCAAAGCCACAGGCAGCCACTGGCCAAGGGCTAAAAAGTGACGTGTGGTTCCGGAGCCACAGGTTGCCTACCCCTGGTCTGAGGGTGTGCAATTTATAATTCTCTCTCAACCCTGATTCTAGATGCTATAAGATAGCAAGTTTATTGCATGTGAGGAGATTTTTATTATCAGCAGTGCTAATCTTTTAGCAGTGTTACGCTGCTGTGAAATGCATATAGGGAAATCACTGGTTCTATGGAACATCAAGAAACTTTGTGAAAACAATCTCCACTAAAGGTCTACTTACTCTCTTGTTGTGGGGTGTCTGATTTTATCACATGGTCTTCATCAGAGTTCAGCAGTCATGACATTGTAGTTTTTTAAACTTTTTTTTATGACTCTGCACTTTCAGGGCTTAATTCTGATGTGACTTTAAAATTAAACTTTGAAATTCATTCTTCAGTGTCCATGAGGGATTAGCCCATCCTAAACCCCTTTTTGCTCCCCTTTAGCGTGACGTTAGATCACTCAACTGAGCCAGTGAAGTTGCAATTACAGGGCACGCACCTTGGACCACTCATCAGAATCATCTTTATTGGCCAAGTATGTTTACACATGCAAGGAATTTATTTGACTTCAGTCCCTAGTCAAGTAAGAGAACCTATTTTTGTTTTTGTTTTTCTTATTAATTGTACAGAGTTGTCTCATTTCATTAGACATAAACATTTTTACACTGTCAGTTCATCTTTGCAGCTATTCCATAAATTCAGCCTGTTATCTCTAATTTTAATCCCCTGCTTTGGTCATTTTTCTAATATTCCTTTCAGATAATTTCGGCTGTCTCTCATCGTATGTCATTCTGTCAGGTGCATGCTGTGTAAGTCTTTATCCAAATGTATAGTTTGGACAGAAGTCTCAGTAAGTCCTCTGAATGAATTGACAGAATAAGTTGGCACTTGCCATCATGCTGCATCATATGACTTTGAATACTATTCAAAGTCTGAATATGAATAATGGAATCATATGAAAATACAGACGCATCAGTTATTTCTATTTGACGGGGAGAAGTAGGCCTAACAGTCTTGTTCTTGGTTTTACCTCGAAAAGCTCTCTGTAGAGTACATCTACTTGCTTCCATACAGTGTTTCTGGGACTTGTGAGATGGTGCCTCCCCTGAGATTCTGGCCCAATTGAAGTGACTGAGGACAAAAAAATCTTCTCCTGTTAACTTAAAGACTGATCTGACACGATATCTGCAGTGTATTTTCTACCTCTCGCCTTCTACTTCTTCCCCCTCTCTGACTTTAGGGAGATTCTTGTTGTCTCCCTGGGTGTCCTCCTTCCGTCACTCTAATCAGCCCTTTTAATTACTCTCGCTATCAGCCACCCAACGCCTCCCTGTCACCCCTGGGAGTCTCTTCTTGGAAAAGGAGAGAAATGGAAAGGGAATGCAGGGGCTGATGGCAGGCAAGGGGCTCGTCAGTGAGACTATGGGGAGACCGGAGGCTGTGGTAATACGAAGCCTTTGCCAGTCCATCAGTGACACTGCCAGCTTGCCTCCCTGCCTGCTGGGCTGCTGATGTCGTGATAAATGGGCTTTTCCTGTCGCAATCCAGTCCAGTGCTCTAACAGCACGACAGAGAGCCAGGGAAAGGAGGCTAAATAGGTGCTCCAGGGCTTTGGTCTCATGTACAATAAGATGTCAAGTCAACTTTATTTATAGAGTGCTTTATCTTCGTCAACTTTTGATTTCCCTCTTAAATGTTTAATCTGATCTAATGAATTATAAAAGATTTCCTTCCTGGTTGACTTGGTAACACTGTGGTTACTAGTGGTTACAGCAAGTATAACTTTAATAATGTATGTCCCAGACTTCTTTTACATGACATAAATATTGACCAGAGGGTAGCAAGCACACTTTGAGCAGCTTCTCTGTCAGAAATGCAACAGATGAAGAATAACTGGTGAATCTGGATGGATGGGTCAAACAAACACACTTCACTGCCGCCAACGCACTGGTGCCAGACATCACAGGACACTCCTGAAGATCCTGTGTCCATGCCTCGACAGGTCAGAACCAAGTCCAATCCAAGGAGGCCCCACCTTGGATAAGGGGTACATCTGGGGTACCGGCACATCACAAGAATCCTTGAGCAGATTGGGACCTGGGAAATTTAGAAGGCAGGTCGACACCTTGAGCTTTTTGTAATGCTCCCCAGGCCATTTCTAAACAGTATTTGTGTGTGGAATGCTGCTTTTTTTCTGCCGGGGGGGGTACTGTTGCCATTAGGGGGGTACTTGGTCTGCAACTGTGTTTGAGTGGGTGGAACATGTCAGTTTGTATCTACATTAATGCCATAACCAAAGGTTTCCCAGTAGAACAATACATTGGAAATAAAGTAATCAAAGTTATTCACTTCACCTGTCAGTGGTTTTAATGTTTTGGCTGATCGGTCTATATTCACCACCTGTCAATGTAAAAAAAAAAATTAAGGCAAAATATGCCACTCTGAGCCAGATCCTGTGTGAGCAACAAAAGAAAAAAATGACCCCCCCAAAAAAGCAAGAAATTAGTAAAAAGAGAGAATTAAAAACAATATTAGTAAAAAAAAAAAAAAAGGAAAGAAAGAAAGACAGGATGAAATAAAGTTAAAATGACCCAGAAAGAGTGCTAAAAATTATAATAAAAAATTAAATTTTATAAAACAATAAAAAAATAAAAAATATTAAAAGTATTTTACATATATGTACATAATATATAGAGAATATATTATATTTCTAATAATAATAATAATAATAATAATAATGATAATGTAATAATAATAATAATAATAATAATAATAATAATATATCCCTAGCTTTTTTCTTTTTTCTGTATTTTTTTAAAAAATAATTTTATTTCTTTATTTTTTCTTTTTTGCAATTGTTTTTACCAAGATGCTCATTGCGGGGTTTTTTTACCATGTTTTTTTTTTTTTTTTAAGAAACCAATTTTCTCAAAGCTCAAGGGTTTAATACTTGTCAAAGGTGTCTGAAAGCAGCACAAGAAAACTGATGTTGCTCCAGGTTTTAAAGGGTTAACTTACGTTGTTGTCCCAACACATTTCCCCCTGACGGCGCCAGGCCCCGTCATGGCTGCGCATCATGCCCACATGAGAGGATGGCTTTTTTCGTCAGTGTCTGACGCCGGAAGACCCTGACCAAGCGTTGGTATTTGATGACTTCGGAGTGAGACTGGGTTGAGTGTGCATTTGTGGAACGTGTCTTAATATGCAAAGCCCTGATTGCAGTTTGTAGAAGCTCTGCTCCACTGCCCATGTGCAAGTTCACAGCTGTCCTTGTCATCATCCATACTTAAGTATGATCAAAGCTTACATCTTAGAAACAGCAATTCAGAGAAAAATTTCACCACACTGTCTTCTCAGCATCTGGTCTAGGGGTTTTGATTATATGCCATGATCTTATGATCAACAGCTCCTTAAGTGCTAGTATGTACCCTGATTTCCAACTACCTGCTGTTACCACCAGTAACCACAGGCGCTGTCAGATCACCAAGGAATGAAACCCTGGAAGTATAACCAGAGGACATTTTCACAGTCAGACGGACAGAAGCGTGGGAGGTGCTCAGGTTTCTAAATGAGCAGTGTGAGGACAGGAGTTCACAAATACAGTCATGGAAAAAATTATTAGACCACCCTTGTTGTCTTCAATTTCTTGTTCATTCTAATATCTGGTACCACTAAACGTATAATACAATGAACACAACAAAAAATGCAGCTGGTCACATAATACTTTATGTCCTATTTGACATTCTTAAGCTTAATTGATTCCCAGGGTATATAAGAGGCCATTTCATGTCACAAGCAGCACTGCACATGCAAAGGCCTAGAGTGGTTTCCTGCTTACATTCAAGCCGTAGCACAACTCAGAAGTTGTCAGCTCTCACATAATGCCTAAAACAAAAGAATTATGTGAAGCCACAAAGGCAGCCATCTTGGCACTGCTGGAAATTGGCATGAGTGAGAGACAGGTAGCGAAAAAACTGAAGATCTCCAAGACAGCCGTTCATTACAACAACAAAAAACAAGCTGGACATGGCACTACCAAATTGCTACCTGGCCGTGGCAGGAAACGTCTTTCTACCCCACGAGATGACCGTGCACTCATCCGTTCCTGTGTCAGGAATCGTCGTCAGACCTCCAGGGACCTTAAAAATGAGTGGGCACTGTCGAGAAATGTGACTTCTTCGGCAAGGACAGTTCGAAACCGACTTGTTGAAGCTGGTTTGAAGTCACACAGAGCACGCAAGAAGCCCTTCATCAATGAAAGGCAGAGGAAGGCCCGGTTACTCTTTGCTCGAGACCACAAGGATTGGACTGTTGATGATTGGGCTAAGGTTCTCTTCAGTGATGAATCCAATTTTGAATTGATGCCCACTCCAGCCAACTTACTGGTTAGGAGGAAGCCTGGAGAAGCTTACAACCCAGACTGTCTTGCCCCTACAGTAAAACATGGGGGTGGATCAGTCATGATCTGGGGTTGTTTCAGTCTGAGTGGAACAGGGCAAATGCAATTGTGTGAAGGCCGAATGAACCAGGTCATGTACAGGACTACCCTTGAAAACAGTCTTCTTTCATCAGCTGGAAAACTCTTTCCTGCCTCGAATGACTGGATTTTCCAACAAGACAGTGCCCCTTGCCACACGGCAAGGTCAGTTAAAGCCTGGATGGAGAACCACAACATTCGCACCATGCCTTGGCCTGCTCAATCACCAGATCTTAATCCAATTGAAAACCTGTGGAAAATCATCAAACTCAAAATGGAGAACCACAAGCCCAAAAACAAAGAAAATTTGTTTGAATTTGTCCAACAGGAATGGGCTGCTGTGACAGCAGAACAATGTCAGAAGCTGGTGGAGAGCATGCCAAGACGCATGGCTGCAGTCATCAAAAACAATGGTTATGCAATCAAGTATTAACTCTTGTGTGTATCATGTGTTTAAAGCAAACAGAAAAGAAAACATGGAATGCTTAAAAGTAGTGTTTTTGGCGGTACAATGCCATAGCTATTGATGTAAGAATTTAAGTAATTTTGGTTATTATCAAGAAAACCATGGAAAATGAATAGTTCTTAGTTCTTAAATTAAACTCTCATGAGCTATTTTTGTTGTTATCATTATAATTGTCCAAACAAATGTACCTTTAGTTGAGCCAGGCATTAAAATTAACAAGAAATTGAAGAAAACAAGGGTGGTCTAATAATTTTTTCCATGACTGTATATGCAAGCAGAGACCATGCAGTGCTTTACATACAGACAATAAGAATTTAAAGTAATCTGTTACATAAGTGTTTTAGAAGCTTTGCTACAGTGTTTTGGACCAGCTGAAGGTGAGATAAAGACATTTGAGTGGTAGCAAAGTGTGAAGGGTGTACTTAAATCAGCATGAGCAAATCAAACATGTAAACAGAGTCAATGGGAGTTTGCCGTGCCGCAGAAAAATGGCACCATTATGTAAGTTTGCTGTCAGTTTTGCAGATCAGCGAGTTGACTTGCTGAGCTCTTTTCATCTCCCCTTTTGTCTGTTAAAGTAAATGTTTGAACATTATGTTTTGCCTTCCCGGTGAACCAAGGTACACACAGCTATTTTTATGTAGCTGTGTGTACCTTGGTTCACAATATGAGGAACAGTCATTGTCATATTCCAGGGTGAGCTGAGGAAGCTTTTACCTCACACGCAGACCCATGACACAATAAAAATACATCATGATGTAATGTGAATTAAAGAAACATTAAGGTAGGTGGGGGTAAATATTTCATCTGCAGTACCTTGGTGTATTCATAAAGGTATTTAGGCATGTGAATCTCCAGCACTGCAGTTAATTTATTTATGTTTGCCTTTTTTTTTTTTTTTTTTTTTTTTTTTGCTTTTTTATGGACATAACACCCAAGAATGACTGTAGAAAAAGGTGTGGCAGGAATATGCTGAAACCCGCAACTAAAACAAAATCTTGATGGCATAAAATATTCTTTTCCTTTTTTCAAGTATTGCAATTAAAGCCATCCAAAATGTGTATAAAATGTAATGAATAATATTATCCTTCCAAAATACAACTAAAGATGTCGTTTTTTACAGGCAGCAATTACACTTACTGTTAGGCAGCGATATCTTGTGGCTGTAGTAATTATGGCAAGAGCAAAGGAGGAAGTCATGCAATGAAATATAAAGAGTGACACAGTCAGCTTGGTTGGATGGGTCAAACAAATAAACACAGGACTTTCATCTAGTAGATTAGTGTTCTTGTTCCGTGTAAAACCAAGTCAATGGTGAGTTACTTAAACAATGTAAAATAATGTCATGTCACGTTACATTGAAAACAAACAAGGTTATTTTAAGCCAACCATATATTTATTTTCTCTATGTAAACCTAACCAAGGAGTTTTGTTGCCTAAATATAACTACGTGGGTTTGATGCAACTGGGACTGTTTCATGTTAACACTGTGTTTGAACTGCAGACAGAATTATTCATTTCAGACCGTCACTGTCATCCACTGGTAGGGGAACCTATTTAGGAAACACTCCTGTATGTTGTTTTAGAAGGCAGGAACCAAGCAGCAACCCTCAGGACTGAAAAATGAAGCCAGTGTGGGCATACGCAAAGCTGCAGTCCCTTGAACGGCCACTTGGGCCTGGCTTTCAACTCCCCATAGACCCCCATGTTAAAATTACAGCAGAAATAAGCATGTTTACAGCCTGGTACACATGGTATGGATTTAAACACACGGCCCATATGGTTGTAGGGTTGGGGGACTTGTCATAAACAAATAATGTTAAACAAATGTGACCTTGATGACTATCCAGTTGAAACCCCTATTTTAGCTATCTATCTTGAAACAGGGCATCTACAGTGTTAATCCATTAGTTAACTTGCTGTTATCGTAAAGTAAGGTTTGGCCATATGTGAACATTTTCCATCTAGCCACTGTGAGCCCACAACCAGTGAATACCAATGTATTGACACAGATGTATCTGTGGCGAGTTTGCTGTGTTCAGCAAGCTCTGAAATGTTTTTAAGTCTAATAAATAAACAAATAAACTCACAAAATGTAAAGAAAGGAAATAGCCCTCGACATATTTTCCTCATTAAACAGAAAAATACAGCCATACACATTCTGAATTAAAGTTATCTAGACCTGAGACAAGCTTAATTGCCTCATCAACTCATCATAGAACACACTTCACTCAAAAAAATAACTGTCTTTCCATTTTTTCAACAATCATAATCTTTCATTGAAATAAACCCCTTATTCATAGACTTAGATGTAAAAACTATTCTGGCTCTGTGCATTATTTTTCCAAGCTGCACCTCTGCGGTTGATAGTCTCTGCTTTGCGGGCAACTGAGCCATGACTGTCACTGGTTCTTCAAAGGTAGACCATCATTAAATTAGCGCAACAAAATGATCCCCGGCAATGTGCTCAGCCAATCATCAATGGACAATATATTTCCACAATCATCCAACCCTACTGTAAAGTGAGCACGACCTGCCATAGCAAACAATGCCAAGACTCTACAATGATACTATATGAGTCTGTGTTAAGACATTGTGGTGGTTTGAGCTAAATGCCAACATTGACATGCTAACATGGGTTAGGCAACATAATGGATATTCAATAATAGCAACAAAGAAAAGGTCAAAGGATCACTAAAGTAATTAGGTTTTGTCATCTAGGGACCATGAGAGTCTGTGCAACATTTCATGGCAGTCCATCTAATAGTTGGTGACGCATTTCAGTCTGACCAAAAGGCAAACGAATGAATTTTATTGACAAACTGACATTGCAATCCCTTGAGTCACACTGCTTGTGTGGCTAAAAATGAGCATGAGTATCCCAAGTGGCCTTTTATTTAGTTAAACCAAATCATACATATGACTTTGTGGCTCTTCAGCATTGCACTCCTGCCACTGCTGGCCAGGTGTGATACGCTTCAATGATAATGACCTGGTATACACACTAAGTGGAATTGCTAATTGTACAATGTATTGTTACTTTGTGTACAAGAAGACTTTGTATGTATTGCTATGGTCAAACAGGAAATAATACGGGTACTTTGCTAACAGATGTGAAAACCTTAACTTACACATAACATGGCATCAAAATGTCATACCTGTCCCACCCATGCTCCCGTCCTGTTGACTGTCCCTTTTCCACAGATGTCGATTCAGCGCTATTACTTCCTCCATTGCCAGCTTAAAGGCAAGAAAACTCTAATATGAATACGAATATGAAAACTTTATTGTACAAATTGGAAATTTTCCTTGGTTTCACCATAACACATGCCACAAAGACATACATATGACAACATATAGGCTATGTGAAAGCAGAAATACAAAACGCTATAAGAAGTCTTGGCAGGGCGCATTTATAAAAAATACAACTCACAAAATACGAGTCTGTAAGTCAGAACAAGCTCCTCCTTTTGCAATTGTACCTTTTTATAAAGAATGGTGAAGTGAATAACTGTGCAGCATTCCCACTGTGAACAGGCATTGCAAAAGGGGCTTCTGTTAAGTTATGTGTGATACAGTATTGGATTTTACTTGTGCTCCATTCAGTCAAATCTATTTTCCTGACCCACCATCTTCATAAATCATTCTTTTTTACGAAGAGTACCAATGCTCTTGAAGGAGAAATACCTTTTTGAAAATGTTTGCACTCGTTATAAAGTTTGGGGCACCACCTCCCCCACCACCCTGGAAGCAACTAATACAATTAATAACTCTTGTAAACAAGTTGATTAATGAACCCCAATTATATTTCTACAACTCCAAAAACATAATATGGATAAAATGTATAGTTTCACTTCCAACAGACATTTCAATTTGGTCACACAGAAACATTTGGTAAGAGAGTGGAGGGCGTGATTTCTGCGGGGCAATGCAAATGGTCTGGATGTGGTTAAGAAAAGAAGCATTATTTCACGACAGCTAGTGGGTCGTTCATCAACTTGTTTTGCCCCAAGGCTGGATACTTTAAGATTGCATCTGAAACTTGAGGGATCCCAAGTGACTCTTTACCTCCTTTTGGCTTAAGTATGGCTGAAAGAAGTTTTTGTCCAGTCGGGGTAACACAGGGGTAAGTCCTAAACATTTGACCCCCCGGTGGTCTGGTGGTTCATTGATAATACTGGTTCATGGGAAGTCCAGAGAGGCTGTTCCTCTACACTCTACACCTTGACTCATGAAGTTTTATTGTAATATAAAGAGGGTTAACATTCTGACACGTGTATGTGAGCGATATAACTCATTAGCAGAGCTACAGGTGTGACATACCTGTTGGGATCTGCCTGGGGGTGTCTCTGCTCTCTCTGTCAATAGTGAAGTAGCTTCCTGCCAGAGCGCTGCTGCCACACAGGCCTCATCCTTAATCAGTCAGCGTAACATCCTGGCTCACGACCCCCATATGTTTGATCACAATGTGACAGAGAAGTCTTATTAGTCCTCTGTACCCTACAGTAATTAAACTTGTCTTGTTATTTTCTATTCCCTCCACCCCCCCACCCAGCCTGAACACTTCTTCCCAGCCGTTCCTCCATCCACTCTATAATTATCCATCTGCAAGGCCGTGGGAAGCCAGCAAGGTTGAAGGTAAGTGTATTTACTGCATAAAGGACAAAAAGTCTGAGGTATTGATTTACCTTCCTTTCTTTTCTTTTATGGGATGTAAGAAAGTTGATTACAGATTGAATAAACATCACATGTTCTTGCATCCTTTCCTTCAGTGCAAACTGCTGCACACACTGCTGGTCTAATAATGTAGCCGACAGTGTTACTGTGTTCATGGTGAAGTATTGTGTATACATAAAGCATTAGTAGAGCAGGACAGGAGGGCTATTCAGTAAACTCACAAGCTTCTGGCAGCACTGTGAAGTATCCTAACACAAACAATACTGTGATGATCTGTCACTGGGAATGGTTTAATGTCCCTAATGCCAACATTATCACAGTATAAGACGCAATTTACGTTTTTATTGCATTGCAGTTTTAAAATTATGTTTCTATTTACTAATGGAACTTGTGAGGAAATGGTGAGAATTTTTTTTCTTTGTTTTGAAATATTGCTGTCACACTTGGGGTTTATTTTTTATTTATTTTTATTTTTTATCCCAATCCCATCATGAGTCCTTAAATGTCCCTTTAACAGTCTCATAGAACAGCCCTGCAGTACTACCCTCACGAAGTTTAAACTTCTGTTTAAACTGTTTACAAAGGTGGTGTTGGTTTCCCTTCATGATCATTTTGGAGGATGTAGTAGGTGTTGTATTACAGGCATATAGGTTTTTCATATTTAGTCTATAAATGGGGGAAAATGTGTATTTCACTCTGTAACACTTCTGGCCCACATTACATTTTGTAAAACCAATCTTCTGTTCGTAAAATATGAGTGACTGCTGAAGTGAGGAAAGTAAAATAGTGGTGTTCATGCAGAAAACCCTGCCTGCAGGGGCAGAGCCAGGCGTTGTAAATATTCAGGGCTTAGCCCAAACCTGGTGGGGTCCGGAGACATGCTAACCTGGGGCGTTTTTTGTTGTTTTGTTTTTTTCCATATTTAGGGCAACTAAATGCACTATTTTTTCTAGCCATTTCAGATAACAGAATGTTTGAAAATCTGTTTATCATTTGGGACAAATATTAAAATCATCCTGCAGAGCCTACTTACTAATTTGTATCTAAAGCCCCTTTTCCATTGCACAATAAACCCCCCAATAACATCTAGCTTTTTCATGTGATGGGAAAGGCTACAGTCAGCATTCACACCTGGGTCAGACTACGCTGCAGTAGTCTCAGGTATTTATCAGCTCCCGCTTCAACATTCGACATTCATGGAAGTACAACACCCAGTTGAATGCACTAATTTTAGCCTCTTGAACAGCCAGATGCAATGACACACCACCATAAAATACCCTCCGTCTCCGCCTAAGCAGCAATGAAACATCATTCCAAATTTGTCTGCAAGTCTGAAAGAGAGACTGAATAAATATAAGAAATATAAAAAGAAGTAACCACTGTAACATTTTCACTGGCCTCCTTGCTGCTTCCAACTGTTTACTGGCCTGTCTGTGACTTTGAGCATGATACACCAAAAAAAAAAAAAAAAACACACATGAAAAGCACAGTCGTCTGCTGCAGAGCCATGGACACAGCTCTGGTCTACTGGCAAGTGGAAAGGACTCTGTCGCCTGTTTTAAGTGGGTTTTCGCATGTTTAAAAAAAAACCTGCGTACATGCTCTTAATTTTGGTGGGAAAGGGGTGTAATTGTTATTCTGAAAATGTGGTCTTCAATCATTTGAATTTAATATTGGAAAACCCTGGTAGCTCATTGGGTGGAGGTGGTGCCATTGAGGCTGGGTCTTTGCCACAGCAGCCTGGGTTCAAGTCAAGCCTGGGCTCTTTGCTACATGTCATCCCCTCCTCCCCCAGCCTCTCCTATCTCTCTCGCTGTTAAATAACAAAAGAAAATTTAAATGATATTAGATTTCTTTATGGAATAGCATAAATTTTAGGCTTTTGAGAAAACATTTGGGTCTGGAGCCCCAGAAGCATCCCAGCTTCACTTTAATGGTTAGGGGAGTGGGCCAATTGGTACAAAGATTTTGGTGAATCAGCTTCTGGTATGTTGTGGGGAAAGAAATGAGTTGTCTTGTTTTAGAAATGCTGACACCCGAGCAGTGGCTCATGGGACATAATTCTTGTTTCACATTCAGAGAAATAAAAAGTGTGTGTCCTGGTCGTACTTCTGTGATAAAATCATAGCACACTAATATGTGACAGCAGTAGAGTCAGTCATCTGATTAATGTGTATTTTAGCTGATATTCATTCAGCACTGGAGTTGAAAGCAGCAAGCTGAATTGAGGGTGAAGGGGGTGTCCTGGTTGCCTTGCGGTTGGAGTGTGTGCCATGTGGCCACAGCATCCATGGTTCGACTCCCAGCTGAGGGACCTTTGTTGCGTGTTGTGCCTCCCTCTCTCTGTTTTTCCCTCTCTCTATCTCTCTCTACACTGACTCTCATGTAAAGGCAAAAAGCCACAAGCTCGCTGTTTTTAACTGAAGCGAAGACATAAATCTTTTAAAAAGCTTCAGAAATATATAACGAAAAGTTGCTCAAACAGGATGAAATGGTGCATTTGTTGGGGACTTTTTTCAGCAGCAGATTAACAACATTGGAGGCTCTATTTCATATTTCTATCAGCAGGATGCTGTATGTGGGACTGAGTTAAAATAAACTGCAGTGGGTGTGTTCATGGTAATAAAGGAACACGTCACCCAGTGCAGCAGTGTGGCTCACTGATGTGATGATTTTCAATAGATTTTGGGTAACAATGGAGCTCAATGGCACAGAGGAGGATACATCAGGCTTTAATACATTCAGTCGATCAATTTGTCACATGAAATCATGAGATACAACCCCAGTGAAACATAATCCTGCCAGTTTCTTCAGTTTTGGATTTAAAAAGACTGCCTATCTTTTTCACTAGATTTGTTGACAATATGAAAAAGGAACATTGCCCGTATAAAAACTAAGTAACACTGGCCAAATATACTAAAAGTATATCAATATCAAAATGCAGAATGCCCCTTTCAAAATGTATTACATGGTTATATGCTTGCATAGTGTGCTACAATGTTGTATAATATGGTGTGGAGAGTGGAGTGTAATATTTTGTTCACAACAGGGGTGAATAAAACAATTTGTGCAAGTGAATTACATGTAAAGTCAATGTAAAGATCCGAGTAGGTGCGAATTCCTGCCGGGTGGTGCAATGCACATGATGCAAATTACGCAAGATTCGCGAATTAAGTTATGCAAATGAAGCAAGTAGCATGATTTCGTGCCATACGCTTGCAGTTGAAAAATTTGATCTTAAGCATCAATCTGTGCCGCGATAGACAAATCAGCATTGAGATCCTCTGGGGATGTATGATGCCAAGGACGTACTGCCGCAAAATCCCTCATTGACTCAGTGATTTCACGTGTATGACGTGAGTTATTTGCACGTATGAAGCAAATCAATTAAAAATATTCTAGCAGTCAAACGAAAATTTGCATCGCGTTTGGTGTGAACCCAACATAAGTGTTAATCTGTTGTATCAGGTAGCTTAAAGGGTCAAAAGCACTGCTATCTAAAAAACCCTTCCACATGGTTTCAGCCTGTAGTTTAGCTTATAGCTTGCTAAGCCTAGTTTTAGCAAGACCATGGTAGCAAAAAAAAAAAAAACAGCCACATCAAAACCAAAAAAACGATGCCATTTGGAATGTTTTTCAGTATAGTTTGTGTGGTCATCAGTTGCACTAAAAATGACATGACAAAGCCAATGATAGATGTTACACAGCAATAGGAGAAACATTGTGAGTTTAGCACAAGCAGCAACCTCCAAGGCTGAAAAAATAAGGCTCATGTAGAAGTGCGAAAAAATTGCTGTTCATTGAACAGCCACTTGAGGCTGGCTTCAAAACAGAGTAATCCTTGGAGACCCTCATGCTACAATGCCTGACTTTAAAGCAAAATACAGACTGGTACAAAAATTGATTTTGGTCTGAAGAGCTATTTTTAACAGTCATCATAACTGTACAGGGGGTGAACTTAATATAAGTTACCTGTTTAAGTCTAAAGCATATTTAAGGACGGGGCCATTTGAGTGATAGGATGTCTGTGAGATGTCGCTATAATCTATGAGTCAGATCCACCTTTTGCTTCTCCTGCTATTTTGTCTCTTTGTGCTATTTTGTCTATTTGAGGCACCCTTGCTTGTAGCAAAGCCACTCCAGTGATGGAAAATACAACACCACTGCACTTTTAAATGCCTCTTTTTACGTTAAAAACTCCCAGATCGGGGTGCTCAGTACTGTAGCTAACCTGTTAGCACCGCATATCCAAAGGCTATGTCCTTGCTGCAATGGCTGTGGATTCGATTCCGACCTGCGGCCCTTTGCTGCATGTCTCACTCCACCTGTAATGCTCAACCCCACTATTTTTGAGTGCGCAAATCACCGCAGACCTGTGGATGAAACTAAATCGAAGAAATTAACCACAGTGCATGCTTAATGGGTGGAAACTGACTGCAGACCTGCATTTTATGTGAGAGTTCATGTGAGAGATAGAGGAAAAACTCAGCTAGCCACTAGGCTAATTTATGCAATGTAAAATTTCATAGACTTATGCTAATAATGTTAGTATGTTGTATTTCTGTGGAAAATGCATCTAGTATAAGACAATATATCAGTGAACCTTGTGAGCTTAATTTTGTAACATTATCTTTGTTAAATAGGCTATTGCTGTCATTCCTGGTTTTATTTGAGTAGAAGATAACTCTGTTCGCTACTAAGCTAATTTCTCCAATCTAAAATACCATTGACTTTTTTTCACGGAATGAGCACTTTGAAGTTGTCTGCTGTCTGAAGTCATGGTTTCAAGACTACACTGTTGTGCCTAGGAAGCACTGATTTGAAATAATTAAATCTACAAGTCAAGATCATAAAGTAAATTTCTTTGCTCTAATTTGATTCCCAATGAAGACACTCCTGTAGGAATTGCGTCCCCTTGTTATTTGTACCGCTCTATCGTTCACACACTCTCAGAGCAAGTCTCACCAGAGTGCATTTGGCACACATTGGGTTACAATAAACAAAGGATCAGAATGGATTGGCTTTTATATGGCTGATAACAATTAAAGTAGATAATGAAAAACTTGGCAGAAAAAATATCACTGGCTTTGTTTGTGTAGTTGTATACAATAGCAAAATGTATCTTGCAAAGTATATTTTTTGCAGCAATCTTGTGAATGTAAGCAGTAAGCATGTTTTCTTCCAGCCAGTATGGCAGCTATTACAGGGTGTGACGTTAGCTGCAAGACCTTAATTATGTACCACTAAACGATTTAGTGAGTGAAATTGGAGGGAGATGTAAATGATCATCTCTAATAGTCATGTTAGGAAGCCTATTTGTGCTCTGTACTGTTCATGCCAGTTTGCTGTAATGGCGTATAATTTAAAATGATTCTGTCCCATATGCTGGCAAATACATAAACACACCTATGGCAGTGAAAGGTATCCGTGGTTACAGCAGTCTCTGTGCACTTTGCAGTTTGTATGAATGACTCTCATTTGGCTCGGTGTGCACCTTGTGTCAGTGCTGTTTTACAAAGCTCTGAATCTTCGTAACAACATGTAGCAGAGTTCTCTCCTGCATCTCTGTAAATGCTTCATCTTCTGATAGTGTACCTTTATCACAGCTTCTCTGGCCTCTCTCTCCAGTAATCTCACCTCTAGTCTCTGACAGTTTTGCTATGGTTTTATTTGCACAGGTTTTGAGATGTATGTCTGTGAGTTTTCTGTGGAAAGTTTTCATTGGAACTACTTTTACTGAAGAAATAGATACTTTGTGGATCTGTCAAGAGTTACAGGGACGCTGGTTCTGAAAAGATATTTTTCTGTTGAGTTTTCAATATGCCATTTTCTTTTAAAAATTCCATTCACCTCCATTGTGTTAGGTTCGAGGCTGGGATCTCAGAGACTTGTTCTTTAAGGAATGGTATGTCAGATTTGTAAATCTTACTTCACAAATGAAGTCCATCAGCCTTCAGACACAGTTTACAATACTTAATTTTCAAAAAGTTTATAGTGGTTGATAATTGATAACTTGTTGATTAATTGAGCAATTATTGGCAGTTTGACGTAATTGGCACCAGCCGACGCCTCCACTCATGAAGCTATTGACAAAAAAAAATATCTGCAAGTTCTTCTGTTGGCAGCCTTGTAAGTGTGGCTCCTGCGGAACGAAGTTAGCGCTCCCATTCATCGGGCAAACATCAGTGGTTTCTGTGAAACAATGGGCTCTAGCATTCCATTTATGCCGGCGCTTGAGCAGTGACTTGCAGTTACTGTTAAATGGTGCTCGGCAGTATCAGGGGAAATGTGACCAAAGAGGAACGAAAGCTAAGGCGATAAAAGTCCAAGGAAGGTGGGTGGGAGGGGTGGTGGATGGGTCCAACAAACACCAAGCACCAACTTTTACCCGGGAGTGCAGTGTTTGCATTTTCAAAACTATGCTCCAAGTTATAGCCCACAACTAAACAAGATTTTTAGCAAAGCAACAACCCTAGAAGTGCAAAACAGTGAACATAAGCTTTGAGTGATAGACAGTTGCTGAGTTGCTCAAACCTGTCCCTTTTCCTCCCTCTCATGTCCTAAATTGTCGCAGTCAGAAATAGTCATCTTATCCAGTCTATATGTAAATGCTGAAGTTCAGTAAAAAAAAAATTAGTGAACTTAACAGTTTAGTTAGATTACCTCTGTAATGTTAATTATCAGTACTTTTTTTTGTATACTTAAATTAAGTACAATGTACACAATGTGCAGAACTACTTAAGCCAACAGACAATGCAGACAATAACAGTGTTAAATAAGCGTTATTTCAGTTTAGCAATTTTGTGTCTCATATGTTACTGTTATTAAATAGTTTCATTTTATCAGGTGCAAAAAAACAGTCATAATACTAAAAAAATAAATAAAAAAGAATAATAAAGAACATGGTATATGCATTAGAAATCAGCCTTCAGCCACCCTGCCTTCTAAACACTAGCATCAGCATTTGCCATTGAAAAACCCATATCGGATTACTACTTTTTTCAACTCTGTTGTTTCCTCCTGTGTAAGGCATGTTATAATAAATGTAAAGTGTTCTGAAGTTATGTCTGGAGACTTTTCATGTTCTATGTCATGAATAGAGCAGGGAAGGTCCTCTTTTTTCCCACAGGCCTCTGTGAAAAATGGAGTTGTATACACTATTAGTAGCCTGCAGCCCTTGGAGGAGATGCTCTATTATGTGGACATCCTCCATCCAGGATGTAGAGAAGAAACTTTTATGAAGAAGCAAATAAAGAGAGAACACTTGATGAATAAGCACTGTAGTTGGCCAGTTCTTTTTATGCTATCAAGGCATTTTGACGGAAGTAAATGTAAATCAATAACTGTCTGCTGTTAATCCTAAGTATTGTAACACAAAAGGCACTGCACAGAGCACTACATTCACATAGCTTGTCATTCACGGCTTATACAGTAGTACAGCATTTCTGTATGCAAGTAGATCTATCAGACAGGGTTAACTGACATTTCAGTAAAGCTTAACAGTTACATTTAACAGCATATTGCAGCTTTATCTAGGGCTGTTTCTTTTATATTTTCCATATCAGGTATATTTCTGTTGTGGCCATAATTGGCTAGGGGTGGCTTGATTTGCATACAGTAGTAATGTATCCAATGGGGGGTCATTACAATCTATTTTACCCTCACACTGTATCTCCTGTCCATAGGATCTTCAAATACCAGGGAAAAGGTTTATCTGTTGTCACAGGTGGTAATGCACTTGCCAAATCTAACCACATCAGCAGAGTATACGTAACACACTTACACTGTGCAGAATACATACAGTCAATGCAGCCATTAGGCATAGCATGGCAAAAAAAATCAGGCCTTAAATGATGCAGCAGCATGGAACTGGTCCATATTATAATAATCATACAATAACAACCCATTCTCATTACTAGTCTGTGTAGTATGGCAGTTAGATCAGTGGCTGTCATGGTTTGATTTAATGCTCAAGGCATCCTTAAGCATCGGTATAAGACATTCTGGGCTTCTCACTGACGACATTGTAAACCCATCTGCAGCAATGGTGTCATAGGAAAAGTAAGAAAGTTTGAGTCGAACAAACAGGACTTCAATATAGGAGAACGCTGTTCGCTTCCTATGCGAATTCTTCATGGGGACATAGGTCTCATAGTCATATCACATGACATATGTCACATGACATACTTGTAAACTTACCTATGTTACTTTAACCCAAACCATGATGTTTTTGTTTCCGCCTAATCCACACCCCGTCAAAGCGTAGGTTGCCGAGAGAGACCAAGCTTCAGAGAGGGAGAGAGTTAGGGAGAGGGTTATATTTGTTCTTTTGTCAAATCTTGAAGACAGATAAAGTCTAGTAGTAAAAAGAGGTAGTCATATACAACTGTTATTATCATTTGTCCAAGCTCAAAGTGGATTGTCTTATAGGTTTTACTGAGAGCAGTGCTCTCATTCATTCATCATTCACATTCAACCATTTGCTCACATCTACACCTGAAAGCTGCCACAGTAAAACCCAGCGTGATCTGCCAGCCACTCACCAGCAGTTGGAGATTAGGGATCTTGCTCGTGGGCACCTCACACCTCTCTTCCACCAAATAAGCTCTGGTTCATGAACCAGTTCTGCTCAGAATGTTTGGAACCTTGGTGCTATCTAGCAAACCAGCCTGAGTTTCCACCCGTTTTGAGTGGAACCATTGTAATCAAGGCTGCATCACCAAGAGAAGGTGTTGCACAGTGCACAACAGAAGTAAACTGTAGCAAGATGGTGATTCGCAAAGATAACCTGAGAGCTTTTGTTTGTACTGTTATAATAGATTTTTGTTTTTATTTAAAAAACAACAACAAAAATACAAAACAAAAAATGACAAACTATGTAGTGATGACCTGATATGACTGACCAAATCTGTATATGTGAGGAGAATCAAATGTTTCAAAAAATGGTCATCTAAATAACATGAAACAGCAGCTTAAGTGACAGGCAGCACCTTGAATGAGTGTATGGGAAAGCCGGTAGGAGTGTCACATATTTGTGAACTGATACAGCTTGTTTGTTAGACAATACACATTGTTATGATGTACCAAATCTGTAGTTTTCTCTTGACATTATAAGACCCTCAAATGTGCAACTCTATGTCTGAGCCTCTCTTATGTTAAGTCTCATTTATGCTACAACATCTATTAATGAGAGCATAGGGCCCTCTTTACCAGCCTTGACAATGTTGTGTCAGTTGGTTTTGTTTTCACCTTGCGTTAATGTGTGTGTCTTCATTAGCAAATGTGATTCTGGTATTTTACCAGGTGTCTATTTTTCTGTCTGTGGATAGATTTTGTCAACGCAATAACATCACAACTGTGGAAGACAGAGTCACAAAATTTTGTAGCTGAAATTACAATGAAGGCTGAGTTAAAAGATGAGCATGGTATAAGTAAGGGGCAGGAATTAGGGGGATAGGGGCCGTTGGCCCCACACTTTACACCTCTGGCTCACAAAACTTTACGTTTAAATTGTGGGTCACTCTGTTGTAGCTGGAGTGATCCCATTTCAAGATGGGTTCTAGTTTTTTGTTTTTTTTTGTTTGTTTTTTGGTGTTTCTCACTTGACTTGCCTTCTCCATCCTCTCTTTCTTATCTGTAGAATAAGTTTGCACACACCTTAAGGTACAACCCAGACATATCAGTGATTAGTGATGTAAGCTAGTGTCATTGGGTGTCTTGAGTCTGTCAACATTACACACCCTCGCCCAGGCGACCCAGCCAGGGTTGATAAGATCCTGGCCTGTGTCTAGGTAGCTTGTGTGGTCTATAGATCACCCCTTTTGATCCACAGCCCTCTCACAGCAACTTGAGGGGCCTGTAGAGCAACTGGCCAGCAAATCCTCAGCAGCCAGCTTCAGTGGGGTAGCATCGGGTCCTCCATCCCTTGTCTTGGCATTCCACTGCGAACTCCTCATACCTAGCCTTCTTCCTCTCAAACACCTCTCCAGTCCAGCCTTCCCAGGGCACAGTCAATTGCAGCAGGACCACCTGCCTTGATGATTCTGACATGAGAACCGTGTCAGGCCATAGCATGGTAACAGCTATGTTGTCTGGATATTTGGGCTGGGCTGTCGACCTTCAGGTGCCAGTCCAGGGCTGTTGCCAGAAGTCCCCCTATGGGTTTGTGCGCTGTGTTGTCTCTGACTTTAACAAAAGCAACATAAAAGAAAAGAATAAGGCTGCATTTGCACCAAATTTTGCATTGTTGTGAGTAGGTGCAGAGTGGAAGTGTAACTTAAATGCTGCATTTTTTTTGGGCAACTAAGTGTTTGTCTTTGTTAAGTTTGTTTATGTTGGCTTAAGAGCCCTGTAGAATCCCTTATGGTAGTCATTACTGTAGTATCTTCACTACAAAAGTCACATGCGTACACACGAGCAAATCAAGTGCTCTCCTTGTAGGATATTACACATGAGCTGTTAATACATATGCCCACTTTGTTATTTCTTTTACTAACTGTAATGTTTAATGGTA